>PVIA01008590.1:0-70023 GCA_004024845.1 Tonatia bakeri | reverse complement strand
ATGCTGTTGCAAAGGGTAGGAGCTCCTTCTTTCTTTCTGCTGCATAGAATTCCATTGTGTAAATGTACCAGAGTTTTTTGATCCACTCATTTACCGATGGGCATCTAGGTTGCTTCCAGCATTTAGCTATTGTAAATTGTGCTGCTATGAACATGGGGGTGCAAAGGTTCTTTTGGATTGGTGTTTTAGGATTCTTAGGCTGCAGACTGGTACAACCACTGTGGAAAACAGTATGGAACTTCCTCAGAAAATTAAAAATGGATCTGCCATTCGACCCAGCAACTCCATATATATCTGTCTTATAATTGTATTTAATACATGGTTATATTTGGAGAACAAATTAATACAATAACATTTTAGTACTTTCCCATATAAAAAGGGTAAGATAACATGATTGGATACGAAATTCTTGGTTAATAGCTCTTTCTCAAAATTCTAGAGACATATAATTTATTGCTATAAAAAAGATGAGCATACAGTTTTCCCATTATGGCTTATTCTGTCTGGATTTTCAATGAATTTTTCTTTATCCTCTGAGCTCAAAAATCTTACCTAAATAAACATAAGTTTAATTATCTTTTCACTGACTTTTCTCCTGGAATGGAATGAGCCTTAAATCTTTAAACATGCCTCAGTTCATTTTAGTTAGGATTGTTTTGTCTTACATCTTTAATTAAAATTTGATTCCATCTGTGCCTTTTTCTTTTCTTTGTCTTTTTCTCAGGAGAAAAACTTACTTGTTTTCTGGTTCTCGGAGTTTAGCTTCCACATCTGTCATCTTTTCTTCCAATTTTTAAATTTCTTTAAATTTTTCTGTTGGAGGAGAACAGCACAGGGTTATCTTATGTCACTTAGCGGAATTTGTACAGCATCAATTATACTCTCTATTGCATCAATGTGAATTTTAAGTTTTTTATTGAATTATGGTTTCAACAACATCTTTACTTTGTCATTTCCTTTTTTATCTCCTTCAACTCACTTTTTTACTTAAAAAAACCCATATCAAATAATATTTTATTGTATCCTTGTAATTTATTGGTACATTTTAAATGCTGCCTAATCTTCCTGAAGAATCTTCTGTTCTACCTCTGCATACAGCCTGGTGCTAGTTAACCAGTTTCAAGCATGACAATGAGAATGGTCAACCAGGGCAATGATATTCAAAGTGTGGTCCATGGATAGGTACAAACTGCAATTATTTGTTACTGGGCAGCAATAAAATAAACATGCTTATCTCCAAACTGTTATCAGTGCACAATGAGACAAGGCCTTGTTCTCTTGTACTTTGATCTCAGTATTTATTTAAAGCTCAATTCTGTCCTCCACTGTTATTAGAGTTCTTTATTTTAGTATCTGCCTCCTACAACACATGCAAACACAGGCACAGAATGTTTTACATTCTGACAAGACCTGTGTGTTACAGGGGGGAAGGCTGTGAACCTATCAGGAAGATCAAGCTTGGAAGTTGTTGGCACTAAATCAAATGTTAGTGGGGGTTCTAGTTTTTTTTCCTGTCATCTTCATAACAGGGCTTGCTGACTGACTGGTTATTAAGGAGAAGGGAAAGGGAATACTTCAGGATATTTTCCAACTTTCTTGATTAATGACTGGGAAGGTAGAGAAGGTGGTATTTATTAAAGGAGGGGCATGTTTGGCCCAAAAGAGAATAATTTAGGTTTATTCTCTTTTGAGAATGAGTAACTATGAGATACTGTTATAACATCCCAGTAGAAATCTCTAGTAGGCAGATGTATCTACTCTGGAACTATGGACTGAGCATTTAGATTTCAACATCATCAGCATATAACAGAAACCATGAGTGAAACCACCTTGAGTGGAGTGAGAGAGAATGTGGCCTCGGAATAACCCAAAGGCCACTATTAAAGGGTAAAGTAGGGAAGGAGCAACAAGTGGACAAACACACAGCTAGAGAGGTATGAAAACTATCAAAAGAGTGTAGTCAAGGGAGCCAAAGGGAGAAAAATGCTTCAAGAAAAAGGGATTAGCCCAGGACAAATGCCATTCAGAGGCTAAGCCAAGGAAGTACTAAAAATCAACTCTCTTGATTCTGGAACTAGGTTGACTAGCAGCCTAAATTTTCAATGTTATTGTGAATTGTTTCTAAATCCTTTAATTTATATGTATTTTTGTGGGATATCAAGAAATTCTGCAGTAGAAGCTGTTCTCCAGCTGACTTTCAAAACAGAAGTACACACTAGCACTGGTTTTTTGTTTTGTTTTGTTTTTAGTATTCTTGCAATTCTTCTTTTTTGGTCAAGGACCATTTGGTTGCAAATAATAGTATCCCATTCAAATTAGGGTAAGCCAAGAGTGGAATGTTTTTAAAATAATACAAGTGTAATTCATAGAACCCAAAGTCAGGAAGTCTAGTGAGGCCTCATGGGAGACAGGAATGAGGAACTGGAAAGTTGTCAGGGACCAAGATAGCTGCTTTCTCTCTGTGTCTATCTCTCTCCAGATTCCGTGGTTTCTTGTCTCTGTTTTTCTTCGTTCATCTTCTTAATTCATCCCTTTCTGCAGCCCAGATCTCTATTTTTCCATAAACATGAAAGAAAATGCCCCTCAAGGAAGCTCTGCAGCTGCCTTCACTTTCAGCACACTCTGAACCTACACAGCATTTCTGGGTCCCTATTCCAGTTTCCAAGGAGAATGAAATGGATTGGCCAAGTTTGGATCATGTGTCCATACTGGTTGGGTCTACTGTGAGCAGCGCAAATCATATGTTCTTTTCCCATTCTGAGACTGGGGCTCAGAGAGCTGGCTCCAAGAAAGAGGTATAGACAGGTAACTAAACTGACTTCTGCATCTTTCTCATCTCACTTGGTTACCCTTTCTGCTCATCTTATTGTTTCCACATTTCACCTTGCTATATTTTCATTTCAGAGTGTTCTCTTCTCAAGATTCTCCACTACTATCTTTGAAAAGCATGTCTACTAGCATTTTATTAAAAAGTCTCTGGTTCCCATTAAAATTTTTTTTGAAGATAATGATCTTCATCTTCCAACCTTCAGAAATGTGGGTTTTTTTTTTCTGCCAAATTTTCATAGACCCAGAGGATTCATTTTTTGCAAAGTATATATTTATATTCCTTGGAGATTTCTCTTTTCTTATCCTGAAAGAAGGAGATATGCAATGATTGATGATTGTTAATAATAGAATATGTGGCTTGCACTTATCCTCACTCAAAAAAGTTTGGACATGTCTTGATGTCAAAATTCTATAAAGAGGAATCGGGGGAAAGGGGTGGACACAAATTCGGGTGAACAAGTTCTCGCCCAAACACCGTCATCTACCAGGCCTTCTTCCATTGTTGCTCTAATGGACAGAGAGACAAATTTCTCCACCCTGATGCCTTTCCCCCTTATTCTCTAAACTAATCAAGAGCAGGGGGAAATCTATAGTCCCCAACAGGCTCTCTATTACAAATTCCAGAATAGCAGATGTATATAGTAGATGTTCAATTAAATAAATACATACATACATACATACGATGCACATTTGATCCTGTCCTTTACCTGACCACCTATAATCTTTTAATGTGCCCTGGATGCAGAGAGAATTCAAGTTTCTTAGTTTGGAATTCCAAGTCTTTAACAAATTGATCCCTACCTCTTCTACTTCTAGGAGAGAAGATCTAGCTATATCCTTGTAGGCATCTTAATGGATCATATCAATCTACCTGCATTCCACTGTAGAAAATGCACTCTCACACTTCCATGTCTGTATTACCTGGGTCATTCCCTCTGCCTCACATCTTCCTTCCTCCTCTGTCTGCCTGATAAACTCTCATTGAGTCTTCCAGCCTCAGGTTCATCATAACCTCCAACATTTGGGGCAATGGTCAGAGTTAGACCCCCACTGTCACTTCCCCCACGACACCTTCACCTAAATCTCTATTAATGCACTTGTTGTAATCACTTTGTTAGTGTTTACCTGTCTGTTTCCTATCTAGACTGGGAGCTATGTGGAGTCAGAGACCACATATTTTTCATCTCTGTATATCTAGCTTTTACTTTGAACCAGAAAATTCCACAAATGTTTAATGAACAAATCAATTACTGTCTAGATAGTAAGCTTGAAGGTATATAAACAAAAATGCCTTGGTTGGCAAAATAAGCCAAAGTCATTAGTTAAATATTGATTAATTCAGGGGTCCCTAGCTTCTGAGCTGCAGACTGGTACTGGCCCAGGCCAGTTAGGAACCAGGCCACACAGCAGGAGGTGAGCTTGAAAGTAACGTGCTGGAATCATCCTGAAACCATCCCCCCATCCTGGTCTGTGGAAAAACTGTCTTCCATGAAACTGGTCCCTAGTGCCAAAAAGGTTGGGGACCACTGGATTAACTGACTAGCCAACTTTTCAGTGTTACATGACCAGCTAATTTTCAAGAAGCTTGAGTAGTTATAGAGTCTCTTAATCCTAATTCAAAATAACATATCTGGATCCATGAAACCCAGCCAGCTGTTAATTATGTGCTCGTAGACAGGAAGGTAAATAAAATCTGTATGTATTGGCAAAGCTCTTCAGCCTTCCCTTTGTCATATGAACCAAGAGAAAAATGGATCTTTCTAGTAGCTCATGAGGGAAATACTAATAAACACTCTCTTCATTTGTATAACATTCTTAAACTTACAAAGTGTTCTCACATCCAAGATAATCTTTAAAACAATCTTGTGAGTTAATTAGAGTATCATAAGCCTACCTTTAAAGCTCAAGAGGTAAAATGATATACCCAAAGATAAATCTGCCAAAGGGAGATTAAAAGCAGTACCCAAATTCAAGTCTTAAATGCCTATGTTTAAATCAGGTGCTCATTTCATTTAATCGGTTAGCAGAGAAACCTAAGCAACAAATACATTTGATGACTTGGTTCCCAGACAACAACAATATCAGTAACAGTGTATTCAGTTTACAATATATATGCTATTCAGAAGGTTTCACATCCTTTGGTTTGCTTCATACAACAGCTCTGCATGCTGGTTGGACAGATACCCTTAGGCCTGTTTAGTTGGTAAGATGTATGAGCTCCACTGGGACTAGGGGACTTTTCCCAGGTTTCTTCAAAGTTTGTCAGTGACAAACCCAACTATTGATTCTTAGCTCTATCTATTTCCTTTGTTAACTGATATCTTGATATAACTAAAAGGCTCCACAGTTATCATAGAGTCAACCCACTCTTGAGAAGTCAAGAAAGATAAATAGAAATAATTATCTGATGTCTAGACAGCTCTAGACTTGTCTCAACAGCAGTAAAGCCCTATGACGCAGTCCCTTTTGTACTAATTCCTCAGGGGAGTGTCCAAAACAGATCTGTCTTATCCCTGGTTATTCTTCATTCAGAGTAGCTTCACATTGAGTATGAGATGCATTCTACATGAATCAGAAGTCCTACACTATTAGTCTGTGGTAAATTTAAATGGCTTCTTTTTTAGGGATGTATTTGGAGCTTCATGAATGCACATGTTTTTCTCAATCAAACTTTGAGTCTGGGATTTGGCTATTTCTTCCCTTCCTCCTGAGCACGTGTACTCCCCCCTATTTACATGCTTGCTTCTGTGCTTGCATATACAGAACATGCACAAATATACACACAACTTTGCATAACCATTCATTGTATACACAAACCATTTGGACACACACACAAACACACACGTATCTTTTGATTATACTCCCCTTCCCCAACAGAAGGACATGTATGGACACACAAGACATACACCTAACACTTTGGGTAATGTCTCTCCTTTCACTCATACCCTATCCCACCTCCCTCTAATTAAACGTGCACATATACTGTGCCAAGTTTCACAATAAATGAGAGTCATGTCAACTTTCAGCCTGAATGTGACCGGTAAATTCTCTGAACTTCACCCCAGGGACTGAGATTGCTGCTTGGGCAAGAGAAGAGGGTGGGGATTTTCAGACTCTAGAGTAGGGAGGTAGGGCAGCACCATAGGAATAAAAGATAAAGACTTTCCTGTCCACAAAGTCAGAAGCCATAAAATAGTCCCAGTCAGGGTCACCTATCCACAAAAGTCTTCTCAACTCATATGTCACAATTCTTCAAAGAAATTCCCCAATAAACTGAGCCTGGACATCCTTAGGGTCCTCTTTCACCCCAGAGAAAGATCACGCGGAATAGAGGAGAGACCACTGAACACTGGAAACAGAGACCTAAGCTTGCAGCCTAGTTTGCCTCCTAAACTTTCAACATCAGTTTCCTCATGTGTAAAAAGGAGGTAATAACCACCACCTAGTGAAGTAGTAAGAATTAAATGATATATGACAACATACATGAAATGCCCATCAGAGTCTCTGACACAGAGGAGGCTCTCAATTAATGATAAGAAAAAGACTGTTGTATTATACTCTAGAGAACATGAGATGTTACACTAAGCCATGCTGTCTAAAGGGTATTTATGGGGTGGTTTATAGGGAAATGGCATTTCAGCTAAATTCCTCATCACAGCATTTAAAAAATTAAGAGGAAAAAACAAAATTTGGATTCTAGATAAAAATTAGTCAAGGATTTAGGAATTCTTTTCATGAGGCTTTTATTTCCAAGTAGTTACAAGAAAAGATTTTTGCTTTGCTGGGAAAAATTCAACTTAACCATGTAAATTTTGTAAGGAAAAAAAAAAAAGGCAAAAAGCCCAGAGAGTGGCAACAAATAACCAGTGTGACTATAACCTCAGAATGCATGTCCTCAATGGTTTTTATGTTGTCTGTAGAAAAATAAGAAAAGGATGTCTCAAAGATCAATTGATAACTTGAATGATCTACACATCACACCACCAGGTAATGTGGTCTCTGTGACAGAGTGGTAAATAAATTGGAGTTGGAGTCAGATGCATGAGAAACTTTTAAAGAGTTAGTTGGTCCATCTATAAAATGGGCTTAATATTAGTACTCATCTAGTATCAAATTATAAGGATTAGATGAGATATTGCATTTAAATTGCTTAGAACCAGGCTTAGAACCCCTCATAGTCCTAGTTGCTATTATTTTTTTACCAAGCTTATAGGTTTATTATAAGGGTAAAATTAATACATAAAATTTTAGTTTTACAAAGTATATTTAATATCAACTAAATGTATTTTGAGTGGCAGGAAGGCACTTCTAATTCAAATGTTCACTTTTGTCCAAAGTAGACCTCCACAACTTTTTAATTTTAATTTATTTTCTGCATCTAAGAAATTAGAATGCTGGGCATGCTCTTCCTCCTGTTCTTCACTCCCCTCCTGTCATGATCGCCAGGCTCTACTGTGCTTCATTAAAGAGAACCATGCCCACTCCGCCTCCACAAAATGTCAAAATGAAACATGATTTTAACCAGAAACTGCTTACCAGAGATATTTGCAAAATATTTGTGCTCATCTGTCAAACTTCTTGGCCAAATATGGCCATCCAACAAAGCTCTAATAAAACATGAAATAAACCTTTTCATAAAACATTAAGTAAAGCTGTTAAAGTTAAATGGCTCCTAATAGGCAACTATATAACATGCAGCCCAGCTCTTGATCATTAACTTTCAGTAGAGCTTGGAGGGAAACCTTGGCCATTTTTCTAAACTGCCCATCTTACAATGTGGAATTGAATCAACGGTATTGTTCTTAGGATTCTCTCCACATTGAAGTGAAAGGATTTCACAAATATTTCAATCAACTTGAATCTAAGATCATCAGAGTCCTCTCACCGAGGTAAAACTAATTTGCAAAGAGACTTATTAAATCTCTTGGAATTCCTGCATTAGGTCCAAGAAGACAATGGAATTGTTTTGCTTATTTCTCTAAGTGTGATGTTAGGGAGAAGTGGATATTCTTTTTGACTGTCCAGTACCCACTTCTCATTCCCAGTGGTGCCCTGTCTCTCTTTCAGGGAGATTCCGCTATATGGATTGTTGGAGTCTTGGGTGTCCAGAAAAACAGGTCCCACCTTTCCCCAGACAAGCATGGATCCTGTGAGCAAGCTACACTAATCAGCTCTTGCCTCCCAGGACTACTGTGAATCTCATCAGAGTGATAGCAACAGGAGGGGACAAGAAATAAATAGTGGTGCCCAGCGGTGCTCTCATTCCACAGTGGCATCCGGATGGACCTGTTCAATAGTTCCTGATGCCCACCCACAAAGACTTGCTCAGATTCCTCTGCTCATTACAGTCCACTCTCTGGCGTTCTCTTTGATTTTGTGAGTACCCCATATTCTAATAAGTGTTTTTGCCTGCTCAAGTGTTTTAGAGTTGTTTACTATTGCATACACCAAAGGATCCTCATTGCTATAGATTATCAAGTAATAATTGTCTTGATTCCTATTGATTTTCAAGAAAAATAACACACATGGTACAGGAAAACATCACCAAAAGTAAGAATTACACAATGATAGTTTGTCCACCTCACTATTCTCCCCATCCAAAACAAACAAACAAAAATCTACAGTTTGTCTATTACAAATTACATCTAAAAGAAATAAAATCAATGGCAGTCAAGATTACAGAGGGTATTTAGCAAAAGGAAAGGCATAAAACTCATATCAAAAAATTTAGCTGAGAAGGTATAGACAAGAAGTTTCTATTCCACACAAATGATTTTAAATTCCCTAATAGCTGAGAACTTCATATAAATATTTGCCTAATGGCCCGAAAGGTACTGAGAAGAAATGGAATCCCTGTGAGTTGAAGCCTTATAGATTACAGTTGGTGGCTCCAAATTGTTTGAGGTTAGGAGAATTTATGATTTATAAAAGACTGGCATTGTTAGCCCTTGCACAAAACAGCTACATCTCACAGGCATCATTTTTACCAGGAGCAGCTCCCTGGAGCCAAAATGATATACAAAATGCAATGCCAGCTTCTATACTTTGTTCAAATCCCTTCACCTTTCAGGCCAAGTTACCTTAAGTGAAAAAAAAATCAGTTAGAAACTTGGGAAGTAAATTGGTATTTAACACAATTCCATCAGATTCTTTTCTTTCCCCTGAAGTCTTACTCACTGAAGAAGCCTTAATTAAGAAGGCAGGGAACTGGTCTAAATGCATATGAGATGTATTAAATATCTGACAGGCCATTTGCAGGGTGACCTTACCAGCGAGCCAGGATGGACACGAGCCTGTAATGAGGCTTGAGGGCAGCTTGAAGCCATCACCACCAAATAATGGCTGCTGTCTTTTTAAAAACTCTCCGAGGTTCGCATTGTAGATTTCCTTCCAGTTTCCAGTGGTATGAGAGACACCGCCAGTATAAATCTTGTTGTCACAAAAGAACAAGTTATAGTATATATTCAACCACACACACAAAAAAACTTTCAAATAACATTAACTTAAACCCACAAAACCAAGAAGAGTCAGAAGCAAAGCTGAAACCCTGTCCTTAAGTCACCCCCATTGTGTTTAGATCTTGAAGAATACCAAACTCATCACAAGTATCACCAGGGCTGTGTCTGCAGAATATTGAGACAATAAGTCAAATTGGTTTAAAAAAAGAAAAGAAAGAAAAGGGAGAAAAGAAAAAAAGTTTCTCATAGTTCAAGTCAGGTTGACAAAGAAAATACAAACCAGTCTCTTTCTGTGAATTTTCATGTCAAGGTGTGGACCTCAACCCTCTGTCCAACACCCAGAGAGCCCCAAACGCTGAAAGAAAGGGAAGAGGAAGCTTGGTGCAACTTGGAGATTTCTTCCCAAGCATTATGTGTCCCAAGCAAAGATTTTTATGAAATAAGTTTTACTATTATTTGGCTTAACAATGTATATTCTCTCATGATTGATTCATAAATAGATTTTGGAATTATATTTTTTGATGGTCACTTGATCTAAATCATTAGGATGCCTAGCTACCCTTGGGAATCTGAAGAACTGTAAGTACTATCAAATATGAGATAGGAATGCTGTTTGTAAGGCAGTAAAGCTTAGTGTTTAAGGGCCTGAGCTTTATAGCCAGAGAGATCTGGGTTTCAAACTCAACCCAGCTGTCACTTACCGACTGTGTGACCTGGGGCAGGGAGCTCACCTCCCTGAGTGTGGGCATTTTACCTATAAAATAAACACCCACCTTACAAGGTTCCATAGAAGATTAAATGAGCTGTTTGTGAAGCCCTTGCTTGGAGTATGGTAAACCTTCCATAAATGGTACCTACATCTGTGAGCATCAGACATTTCCGAAGAGGAGAAATAAGACAAGGGCTCTTTAAGATCAAGTTTGGAGGATGCTGAAGGTTTCTAGAGGCAGAAAGAATTTGCTTTCATCACATGGAAAGTAAATTTCATAGAGGGAAAAGGCTGAAAAACTGAATCATTCATTCCACAAATATGTCAACTATGTGCCAAGCACTGGGGAATTTGAAGACGGACAAGACAGGAATGGTCCCTACCCTCCAGTAAATAACAGTCTAGAGGACATGCAGACACAGAAATGTGCAATTACAGCCCGGGGTCTGCTCAGGGTCCCACCTCCTCCACACAGGGCCCTGGTGCTCCCTAACCCCACCAGAAACTACACCAGGGCCCCTCCTTGTGCTCACACCCCACTGCCTGTCAATCCAGGGAGAGGACTTGAAATCTGTAACCCAGGCCTTCCTGAGCCATGAGAACTTCATAAGATGAGCAAACCACTTCTAGCCAATGACTGAGGCTTAGAACTTGAACTGTCCTAGGCTGCTGATCTGAACTAAATATCATGTGCTGAACTGTGTCCCCTCAAAATTCCTATGTTGAAGTCTTAACCCCTGTGCCTCCAAATGTGCCTGTATTTGAAGATAGAAACTTTTACAGAGATAATTAAGTTAAAACGAAGCCATTAGTGTGGGCCCTAATCCAATCTGAGTGGTAGCTTTATAAGAAGAGGAAATTTGGACACACAAACAGCAGGGATGCAAATGCACACAAGGCCAGGTGAGGACACAGGGAGAAGGCAGCCATCTCTAAGCAAAGGAGAGAGGCCTCAGGAGAAACCCAACCTGCTGACACCTTGATCTGAGACTTCCAGCCTCTATAACCTGTTGTTTAAGCTGTCCAGTCTGGGTTATTTTGTTATGGCAGCAGACATGCAGCTGCTTTCTTTAGAGAAGCAGAAGAGGCAGGAGAAAAATAGGAGATTAGTGTCCGAGAGGAGACAGAAGTATTTTGGGTGAATGACAGAGGGTGTTGATGCCGATTTCAAAAGTACATGATGCCAAGTGAAATGGGCCAGCTCTCCAAAAAGGTTTGCTTGGTAAAAGTATGGCCCAATATCATTTTTACCCACCCAAGCATCCACTCACACATAATTACCTACAATTGGTTGGAATATTTTCCTAGTCAAGCCAGCCCAGTCAGGAATGTAGAGAATAGAGCCGGGCATGTAAGAATAATGGCTCAAATGGGGCACATACTACATGGCAGTCACTGTTCTGAGCACTTCGCCTATATTAACAGATTTAGTCTTCGTACAACCGATGTATTAGTTTCCCAGAGCTACTATAACAAATTATTGTAAAGTAGGTGCCTTCAAGCAGTAGGAATTTATTGTCACAGTTTTAAAATCTAGGGGCTAAAGGCTAGAAGTCCAAGATCAAAGTGTCGGCAGAGCCCTTTTCTTTCTGAAATCTGTACAGGAGATTCCTTCCTTGCCTCTTCCAGCCTCTGGTGATTGCCAGCCATCCCTGGTGTGCTTGCCTCATAACTTCATCACTCCAATTTTTGCTTCCATTGTCACATGGTAACCCTTCCACCTCCCATGTTTCTGTTTTCTTATAAGGACATCAATCATTGGGTTACAGCCCACCTTAATCTGGTCTGATTTAATTTTAATTTAACCAACACACCTGCAAAGACATGATTTCCAAATAAGGGTGCATTCTCAGGCTCTAGGTGGACATGAATTTGGGGGGACACTCTTCAGACCATTAGGTAGGTACTCTTATTGTTCTGTCAGTTTGAGAGATGAGAAAACCTAGCACAGAGGTGAAATAACTTTCCAAGTTAGCCCAGATAATCAATGACAGAGCCAAGGTATAGCTCCAAAGCTCACGTTCTTAACTATGACACTATGCTGCCTCTCAAAATATATTTCCTAAATGAATGAATAAAATAGTTTGATTAAGTTGCCTTAACTTCATTCCTCTGCTTTGCTTCTGCTTTCTCCCTTCTTAAGTCCACCCTCCATGTGTCCATTAGATATGTCTTTTCAAAACACAGATCTGATCATTTTACAACAGTAATTAAAAATTCAAATTCGTAACTTAGCAGAACAGCCAATATCCTTCACCCATGTACCACAAGTTCCATGTGGGCAGGGCTTGTATCCATTTTTGCTCTCTACTGTATCCTTAACAACAAACACAAGTCCCTAGTGCACAACAGGCCTTCAAGAATCACTGTTAGGTGGATGGAAGAATGAATGAATGATCTGGGCCACTTCCAGTCTCAGCTCCTGCTGCCTCACTTAAAACTATTTCCCACCTTTCACCTGCCCTCACGATCCATTTGCATTTTCAGTGTTGTACTCACACATGGCAGCTCATATCATGAATTAAACTGATGCTCTCAGTGCCTTTGCTTATGCTGTGCCCTACACCAGGGTACCCTGATCACCTTTCAGGGCCCAGCTCAAACCTTTCCTCCCCAATGGGTACATTTAGACAACACACTCACACATATCACATATATAAATTGCTTTCACTCATAAGTGTGCCATAGAACCTTGTGACATCATCAATACTGCATTTAGTTTTCTCTATGACTTCTGGTTGTACAAGGTTTCTTCCTGACTCCATTCTTGAGAGGTCTTTGGGGGTAGAGGCTGTGTCTTCACCATTTTATATCACCAGTGTCTAGCACAATGCCTACCAGAGAGTGGACGCTTGATAAATATTTGCTGGATAAATGACTGAATAAGTAGTCTAATGCCAATTTGTACATGAACATAGCTTTTATTCCTATTTTGACTAAGGCTTGACTGTGCATATACAGAATCTAATTCCTAAATGATGAGGTAACTTCTTGGCTTTCAAAACTACCCAAGCACAGATGTCACACAGCTAAGAGAAGGGTAAAGCCAAGTCTTGGTTCAACAGCAGACATCCTAGGGGCAAACACTGAAATACAGTGAAGGCCCCTGCCACTGCCTGAATCCTTATTTGTCTGTGTGATGGGTAAGTGAAGTGAAGAGATGAAGAAACTGGCAGCATGATCCCAGCATTGGGGATTGCTTTTACATAATTGATATACTTTTATAGCTTTGTTGTCATTTAATCACATCTGGAGTCCATTTCAAAATTAATAAGCCTATTTACTCACTTCCCATTAGTATCTTTATGGCAGATCGTATGGCAGAGTGGTTGAGAGAATGGGCCTTAGAATCAGAGAAATGAAACATACTCTAGTGTCCCTCCCCATCTGTAATATGCAGGGATGTACATATGCATGGATGTCCCTTCCCTTGGCCACACGTCCTCTACTGTCTACCATATCGTTTCAATGATTTCCTTTATAGCAAGACCCTCTAAAGAGTTATTTACATGTATTTATACATATGTCCCACTTCCTCACCTCACATTCTCTCCCAGAGCCCTAGTTAGGCTTCTGTCCCCTCACACTGAGGTCACTCACATCAAATTCAACCCAGTCCTCTATGCTGTCACCTCCCTGTCTTTACCTGATTTGACTTTTCAGCAACAGTACACACCTAAGGATGATCTCCCCACCCACCCCCCTGACAGTGGAAGCATTTCTCTCCCTCTTGGCTATTGTTAACCTCACTTTTTCCTACTTGTACTGCCTCCTTGCCATCCCCTCGTCTGTTCCTTCTCATTCTCTGTTGATTCCTCTTTCTCCCTCTGACCTAGAAATCCTAGTGCAACCCAGGACTCAGGACAGGCTTTCTTTGTTTTTTTCTGAGTCTCTACCATTGGATCCTGCTTAGTCTTAACGCCATATGTATGCTGATGACTCTGACTGTCCTCACTTTGTCCTAGGACTTCTCACTCTCTAACAATTCTCCTGCCAGAGAAAGGCAGTATAGAATAGAGATAATCATAATCCTCTTGGAGCCAGGGTGCCTGAGTTTGAATCCTTACACTGACACTTATTTGCTTCAGTACTTTGAGAAATTTATGGAACCTGTTTTCTCATCTATGAAATGGGAATAATGTTTTATATGATTCTTTTGAAGATTAAATGAGTTGATATATCTAAGAAATGTATAGCAGTGCCAAGAACATTGTAGGCACTCAATAAATGACAGCAATTATTGTGACTATTAGTAGTAATAGAAGCATCTTCTCTTAGGTATCAAAAACACATCTCAAAGTTAATGTTCCTGAAACAGAACTTTGTATTCTGCTATTAAAACTCATTTCTACTCTCGTCTTCTCACATCCCTATCATATTGATTTATCTTACTTTCTTCGTATAAATTACTATCTGAAACTTTATTATTTATGTCTTTAAGTGTTGCTGGGAAGCTAGGAGTTAAGCTTTAGAAAGGCAAGACTGTGTCTGTCTTGTTCACTGCTGTAATCCCACCACCTCAAGCAGTAACATAGTAGGTTCACAACACACAGCTGCACAATGAATGGATGGATGGGTGAGTGAATGAACGAGTTGACTTGGATTTGGTACCTACACATCACACTTAATTAGTTAGGGGACACCAGGAAAATAGTTGACCTTTATAAGTCTTAATTGGCTCACTTGTTAAACGGGATAGGAATGCTTCCTTATAGGGTTATTGGAAGAGTTAAATGAACTTAACATGTTTTGTACAGTGCCTGCCCCAAAGTAAGGTTTCATTACATGGTAATAAAAAGTGAAAATATTCATTCTTATGAATCACAGAATAGCCTTTAAGAGGAATTGGAATCTAAGGAGTATAAGCCAAGATATTTTCATAAAATGAAAAAGTGTAATATATAGAGTCATGGACTTTTAAAATTGGAAGGAACCTTCAAGAAGAAACTTTTTTATACTTTGCATCTAACACATGTGCAAACTGATGCCTGTAGAACTAGGTCATTTCTCCAAGATCATAGGCTTAACTAGAAAAATCCATGTTCCCTAACCACAAGTCCACTAAACACGATGCATTGCTTTATCTCTTCCCAATTTTTTTTTATTTAATGATTAATCTAGATGAAAGTACCTCATATATGAACTTCAGGTTGAACTTCTTTTTATAAGAATATATTGTAATTATTTGATGGCAAGGTATGAGAAGATGTTCATATACATGCCCAATATTTCTCTCTGCCACCATTTTTTTATTCATTCTTTGGTCTCTTGCTATGTGTTTAATACTGTCCTTGATGTCAAAGAAAATAAGTAGAAGACAGTCTCAACTGTCAAGTTCTATACACAGACCAGTGAGAAACACATTTATGTTGGTTACTCAACAATTCAGTTGGTGACTCAACAAATACATGTTGAGCCCCTGCTATGTGTCAGACACTTTGCTAGGTTCCAGAAATAAAGGAGTGGTTTAGAGTGAGGCTAGGCCACTGGAACAATGAAAACCCAAATAATTCAGTGGTTTGAAGAAAACTGAAGTGAATTTCTTTCTCATGTGACACTTCGAGGCAAGGCTCAGGTTGGCGGGTAACTCTACTCCTTTTGGTCATTGGGAAACCCAGATTTCTTCCCTTACCTCTGCCATCCCATGAGAGGCTTTGCCATCCATTCTCTGCATGGTGGACACTGGGTCACAATTAGTCCATCTAATAAGAAGAGGAAAGAGAAATAAAAGTGATATCCATCATTTTTGCCTGCATTCTGTTTGCAGAAATTTAATCATGTGGCCACACATAACTACAAACGAGGCTGGGAAATGCAGGTAGCAGGCAACTATGTGCCAGTCTATAATTCTATTGCTATGAAAAAGAGGAATATGGGCTTGGACAGAGAGCTAGTCATCTTGACCTCATCAGTGAGCAAAACCTTCACAGTTTACTTCACCCTTATGTGCTCAGAATCTAGAGAGGAAATGGAAAATAATCAAATCCTTATGAACTATGGTAAACAGCAGGAAGGCAGAATATACGGGATCATAAAATCATAGAATGGAGAGACTGACCTGGCCAAGTTCAGAGCATTCAGAAAGCAGGGACAGCCCAGGGAGAGGTCTGGCAGCAGCTGGGACAGGGTGGCTGAGAAGCTCGGACTCTGGAGCTGGACTTCTAGGCTTGAGTCTTAGCTCTAGAATTTACCAGCCTTATAATCTAGAATAAGTTATTTAACCCCTTTGTGCCTTTGTTTCCTCATTTGTAAAATAATAATTATTATTATATGTTACAGTAATTATTATCATCACTATTATGTCATAGCTTTCTTTGTTATGAGGATTTATCGTGCTACATTACAGCACATACTAAATATAGCTAACACTGCCTAGCAGTCTGGGAAAACACACATTCCAAGGTCAGGAGATTAGCAAGTAGTAATTTAGGTGGGTTAGCCAGTGGTGTATACTTAGAACTTTCTAGGTATTGATTATGTCAAGTAATTCAAGAATTTCTATGTTTCTACCTTTCAGTCTGTGAAAAAGCACAGGCTTGACAAAGTGTGCTTGGTACACTGCGTGAGGAGAAATGTCAAACCAGCAAAACTTTGGGCTATTGCCACCAGAGTAGGTACAAACAATGCTATTTGTACATTGTACATTTGTATGGGAAGTATCAAGGGGTGGCAGGTAGGAACCTCCATCTAGAGGTCTCCGTGTTCAGGTAAATATTTCTATTTCTTTGTGTGTCTTTTTTTGTGTGTTTTAAGTCAACTAATTTCAGTTGAAAGTCCCCATTACATCGTGCAGTTGGGGTATTCAGCCAGGTCATTTGGGGATCTTTTCTTACATCTGGCACTCCATAGCCCCCAGGGCCTTACATAGCACCCTGAACCGGGGAGGCCCTTTTATTCACCAATTGCTATGGAGATTGATTAGCTCTAAAAGCCTTTATTCTCTGTTCAATGGCCCCTTCAGGTCCTGGGATTGTGAAGTGATTCTGAGGAGTCCTGTGTTTATTCTTGGCCTCCACTGCCACTGTCCCCTCTGAGATCCAGCTACCTCCTTGGAGCACTGCCAGGGAGTGATGGCAAGGAGAAGAGCTCTGGTCACTACTCAGAGAAGCCACAAATCTCTCCCCCTTCCTACTGTCTGAGAAGTATTTTTTTTAGTCTGGGAAGAATCTCACTCTCTATGGTTTCTTTTGGGTCATTTACTCTCTCCTCACACTCTCTAGACTGTAGCCCTAGAAAATGTCCCTAATGGCATGGAATTCTGAACACAAAAGCCAGGAAAGGCAGTTGTTTTCATCCTTTTGTTCTCTGCCACTTACCTGAGGGCCAGGGAAGCAAGACCCCATAGCTGTTTA
This sequence comes from Tonatia bakeri, assembly GCA_004024845.1. Taxonomy (NCBI): domain Eukaryota; kingdom Metazoa; phylum Chordata; class Mammalia; order Chiroptera; family Phyllostomidae; genus Tonatia; species Tonatia bakeri. Next base: position 52,675 of record PVIA01008590.1, on the reverse strand, counting down.
ACTAGAGAACAGGAAGAAAGACAGGTGAAAAAATTATCTCACTACAATCAGCACTATGTTTCTGTATAACCAAGGAGCCGCTTGCATCAGAGTCTCTTCCAAAATTGCCGCACTCAGACATTATCCTTTTCTCCTCTGTCCCAAGACATCAGGACAAAGTACAGGACTCCAGCAGCAGCTGGGTACCAGAAAAGTGGACTAGAAACTGAAGTGTGGAGGCCCCCAGATACAGTGTGTGCGTGGTTGGGGGGAGGGGGTTGGTTCACGTTCATTTGTTTCTATTAACAGTTGACTTAGTTATCAATGATTAAAATTCTGGAGTTTGCACAATGAATCAGGATAGGAGGTATTTGTTTTTAAAACAAAAATGGGGTCTCAACATACTGAACCTGTATTTCCAAATGGCACCACTAGAGCTGAGAGGTGGCACCTCTTTCAGATTGAGTCCCTGCGTGTCCTCTGGTTGTCACAGAGCCCAATGCCTCTAACTCCCTAAGACCCAGTTGTGCTGCTGGATGTCGGGTATCATCATAATTGTGACATCATTTTCTAACTGTAGAATTAAGAAGAAAATAGCTACTTTATGGATTCATGTTTCATGTAATGAAAGAAAAAAAGAGCATTTTTTGCTTTAGGAAAAGTGGGAGTGAGGACATTTTCTGTGGTCATGAAAAATATTCCTACATGTTTAATATGCAAATGAAGTGTGGCTGGGTCTAAGAGTACAACTTAAGACTAGGTTTGCCAGATAAAATATAAGTCATGAGTTAAACTTTAATCTGAGATAAATAATGAATTTTATTTTAGTGTATATCCTAAATACTGCAGGGGACATACTTATACTAAACCAATCGATTGATCAATCATGGTTTTTCTAAATTTAAATGTAACTGGGCATCCTGAGTTTGGGGTTTTTTTTTTTTTGCTTGCTTGTATGTTTATTAAATTCAGCAACCCTACTTAGGAAGTTATTAGAAACAAATGTCTTTTCTCATTCATTTCAAAAAAAACATGTTTATGTTTTCTTAAAACATAACAGTGGAAGAGATTCTCCTGGTTACAGAGGTGTGAGTCTCTCCAGGAACTCACAAAATTAGAAGAAGAGAAAGAAGTGGAGAATGTATAACCTAAAAGAAATTAAATCTCTCTTCCTCATCAGTTACATATCGATCATTTGTAAGTTTATTCAAACCTTTTTTGGTCCTATTTTATTCATTCATTCAACTTACACGTATGGACTTGGCATTGGGGATCTAACTTCTTCTGGGGAGTGACAAATTCTAAATACATACCATTTAATATATAACATCATTCTGTCTTTTTTGCCCTCAGATGCCTTGTTCCGACTTTGAAGGGTGCCTCAGTGCTCAGCAGTGCTGGCATTCTCTGTTGACCCTCTCCTAGGATTTGCCTCCCCACCACACACCAGCTACAAGCCCAGTTTACTTTGAAGACTCTTGGGTTGGCTCTGGGAAGGGAGTGGGTTTGGATTGGTTGCATGGCGTGAGCTGCAAAAGATGAGAAACGAGCATTCTGACGTGATCCCATATTAGTCAGGAAAATTCTAAGAAACTGTTCCCAAAGCAAGGCAGTAAGAGGATTTTTTCTCCTCTATTAGACTTATATAACTCATAAAATAACAGGCTGCCATTTTAGAATAGTTGGTGTTGGCATGCTGTTATCGTGAAAATTACACAAAACTATTCTTTTTAGAAAATATTACTTCAGGTTTTAGGTTAAAGCTTGATGCCAATTGGTTTACACAATTATCGCCTTTTTCTTAGAAATAAGGGCAAAACCTCAAAACATGCCACAGCAGAGAAGCTATTTCTGTCACTGGCTAACAATTGAAGGACATCCACAAACCTTTGGAAATTAATATCCCTCAGGAAAATCTATTTGACGAAAGTCACAAGGAAGTTATTAACTATAGTTAAGTCACTGGCAAGAGGTATTATTAATGATCTCATCAAAATTTCAAGTGCATTTAACTATCACATTGCAAGCCTTATTATTGACGACTCAGAGAATATTAAATTATTCTACAGTAGTTACTTGGCTAGAGATCAAATGAAAAAAAGATGAAAAGCTTAAGTTTTAGGTAATTCCATAATTCTTTAGGCTTCATTCAATTAAAGAGTAGGATCATTAGCCTTTCGGTCTCCCTCTCCCCCAACTCTACTGATTTGCTAATACAGTCAGTTTCTCTTCATTGTTAATTGTTCCCTGTTTCTCTTCCAAATGCTGATGCAGGGATCATGAAAGTCAGAGAAGTCCTCCAAACCTTGGTTTTCGAAAAGCAGTTCAGGAAGCTCAGTTTATTTTCAGATTGGAAGAGACACTTTCATGTACACTGGGCATTTAATTGCTATCCTTCAAAGATGTTTTCCGCAAGGGAAAGGCATTCTCTTTCCCACTCAGTTCGATCTGTCTGAGATTTTGTCCCAACTTTCAGGTTGACGCCAGTTGAAACTCCATGCTTTGCTTTTGTTAATATCCTCCAAAGACACTAGAACCTGAGCAAGCACTGAGCAATAAAGTTTTATTAATAAATTATATATATAATTTAAGTAATGTGTGTGTGTATATATATATATATATATATATATATATATATATACAACCTTTTTAAAAATAGAATATTTTATAAGGCTTTTTAAAATTATGTTTACATGGTTACCTAAGACAATTTTCTCCTCATTTTAGAGTCCTGAGTTTAACAAGCATGTGTTGAGTTTCTATTATTCCTGTGGCACCCTGCTAAGGAGCTGGAGAGACAAAGGGAAATTGAGATGGTCCTAGTGTTCAAGGAGATGTAGAAATAAAAACAGTGTTTAGTACTATGTAAAAAAGGTGGAGCAAATGGTAGGTCAGGAAGTCTAGGAAGCAGAGAAGAGTGGGGTAGCTAACCCAATGTGGAAGGAATGACAGGAAGTGTAAGGGAAGTGTCCTGAGGAGGTGATGCCCTCGCCGAACCTTGAAGAATAATTAGGAATTAAGAAGGAAGAAAACTTGTATTCATCAGTGTCTCCAAAGTACAGGTGCTTCACACATGGTTTTCCATGAAATCCTTTTAACCACCCTAGTGATAGAGTACTCAAGAGTTGGAAAATTTTAGTTTAAGGTAAAAAGTTATAAGCCTAGCAAGTAATGTATATGTTAAAGCTTTTGTTTCAGAAACTACATATAGATAAAGCCCATCCTGGTTCCTGGGAAAACAGCCAACCTTCTGGGGCACATCTAAAGATTACCACCTGGGGACAAGTGGAGGCATCTGGGCCTTTTTATTCCAGGGAGAGACAGAGGACCACCTGCCCCTGGGAACAGCTAACTTCCCAGGACAGGAATGTTGCAGTTTCTTTCACCTAATTCTCCCTGAATTTCAAAACCCCTCACTGCACCTTGTTTATTCCCTACTATAAAAACCTTGGCCTTCCTGGCTGGTGTAGCTCAATGGATTGAGCGTGGGCCTGCAAACCAAAGGGTTGCTGGTTAGAGTCCCAGTCAAGGCACATGCCCAGGTTGTGGGCCAGGTCCCCAGTAGGGGATGTGTGAGACACAACCACACATTGATGTTTCTCTCCCTCTCTCTTTTTCTTCCCTTCTCTATAAAAATAAAAATAAATAAAATTTAAAAAAAAAAAACTTGGCCTGGAAAGAAAAGACAAGATGTTCTATTAGGGTATGAACCCGCCATCTTCTCAGATCACCAGCTATCTGAATAAAGGGCCCATAAAGATTCAATCACTGTCATTACTTACTGGGTTTGGTAGTGACAGGCAGCCTAAATGCCAGTGTCTTTTCCAGTTTCATTAGGAAACACTATTAGGTTCTTTATTTCTAGGTAAGGAAACTGAGGCTTAAAAAAATATATAACTTCAGTCAGTTTGTAAATGACAGGCTCGGGATTCCAAGTTTATGCTCATAACCACCGCAGTCTGCCGTTTCTGATGTTAAACTTTGATTTTTGCTCCCCAAGTCCACCATTCTTACCTCTGCAAAACTTACAGACAACCTCACTACACACAGGGACTGAGCAAAGCAGCTGCTATAGTTTGTCTCATCAGTGTTCCATGGGCCACTGTGGAGGGCTGCAGGACATCAAGCGTTCGAGCAGAAGCCTGCAGGCTCAGGCATCTCTCTCTTCCACAACGTCTGGCATTTAACACGTGGACCGCATCTTTCGGCACTTTGTTAAACCGTGTATACCTTACTAATTGGTACATTCATTTGTAATGAGGTCGAGTATTTGTCTTTCTTTGTTGGGTAGCTGGTCAAAAATTCTTCCAGAGGAAGGACCACTGTTGATAGGGAAGTGTCTGACCAACCATCCTTGGATAGGTTAGACCCTGAGGGGCACACATATGAGCTGGTGCCAAAGTGTCAAAGAAAGGGGCTTCCGAAATTTGTGCAGGACAAAGAGAATGTACATAGTTGCTCCTGAGATGGTGATGGAGAAAATAGAAGGGAGAGTAAAGGGAGAGTGTAAGTGTGAGAAGGGCAAGAGAAACACATGGTGTGATGTAACTTTTCCATGATCCTCAACTTCCCTGCTAAGTCTCTCATCACCCTAAATGCTTAGTGAGATGGTTGGATTTCTTGTGAAAGCCAGTGAGAGAACAGCTTCTCTTTTTCAGAAGCCCAAGCAAAGGGGGTGCCAAAAGACTGGCCATAGTTCCCAGCGAGACAGCCAAGAGGCAGAATATCTTTGGTTTTTGAGGTGTGTGTTTGATCCATCACAATATTTCTTCCCATTGTCATTGTTGTTTTTAATCTGAATGAATTTGACAACATTGTAAATTCAGCAGATCTCACTTTTAAAAACACAGATTTCCAGCTTTTCTTCAAAAAGAATAACAACGTGGCAACTCTGGGTCCAGAATACTATTGGGAAACAACTGACAAAAGTTGGATGAAGTTGCCCAGTTATATGAGGCACACATACTCCAGTTGCCTCAGTCCACACCACTCTCTATTACCTCTATAACAAAATGAACCTCACCATTTTCCCTCATTTACATTATCTATCTGGCCTCGTTAGGCTTTTGAGTTTCTGACCCCCTGCTATAAGGATAAGTAACTATCACAGGTCTCCTGGTGGTGAGAATTGGGATTCTAGTCAATTTCTTCTTGAAGACCAGGGTTGTTGAGTCATGCCTTGTTTCTGCAGCTATAGAAAAAGCCCAATAACTATCAATGATTAATCACTAAATAGGTACTTTAAGTATATTGAATCTTCTAATCCTCACAAAAACATTAGTAGGTAAATACCACAATTATCTATATTTGAAAAAAAGAATCTATAATTCAATTTCTTGCTCTTTCTCTTCTCTTTATGGCATCCTAATATTCAAAAGTTGGAACATTTGATGGTGTCCTAGAGGCACCTTACATCGTCCTCATTTTTTTTTATTCTTTTTTTTTCTTGCTGTTCTGATTGAATGTCTTTTTCTTCCTTATGTTCCAAATCATTGATTTGATTCTTGGCCTCATCCCCTCCACTGTTTGTTCCCTATAAATTTTTCTTTATTTCACTTAGTGTAACCTTCATTTCTGCCTGGGTCTTTTTATGCTATTGAAGTACCCAATGAGTTCCTTGAGCATCCTAATAACTAGTGTTTTGAACTTTGCATCTAATAAATTGATTCTCTCCATTTTGTTTAGTTCTTTTTCTGGACTTTTGTTCTGTTCTTTCATTTGGGCAATGTTTCTTTGTCTCCTCATTTTGGCAGCCTCCCTGTGTTTGTTTCTATGCATTAAGTGGAGCTTCTTTGATTCCCTGTCTTAGCAGTGTGGCCTATTGTAGAAAAACACACCAGTAAGTTGGATGGGGTGGAGCCTTAGGTAATCTTATTTGAAAAAATAATGAAAGAAAACTTCCCTCATTTGGTGAAGGAAATAGACACACAAATCCAGGAAGCACAGAGATTCCCAAACAAGATGACACAAAGAAGACCACACCAAGACACATCGTAAGTAAAATGCCAAAGGTTAAAGATAAGGAGAGGATCTTAAAAGCATCAATAGAAAAGCAAAGAGTTACCTACAAAGGAGTTTCCATAAGACTTCCAGCTGACTTCTCAAAAGAAACTTTGCAGTCTAGAAAGGACTGGCAAGAAATGGTCAAAGTGATGAAAAGCAAGGACATACAACCTAGATTACCAGCAAAGCTATCATTTAGAATCAAAGGGCAGATGAAGAGCTTCTCAGACAAGATAAAGCTAAAGGAGCTCATCATCACCAAGCCATTGTTATGGCGAGAAAGGGCATGTAAGAGAGATGTTAAAGGGACTTACTTAAGAAAAAGAAGATCAACACTATGAGCATTAAAATGGCAATAAATTCACAACTGTCAACAACTGAATCTAAAAAACAAAAAAGCAGAACAGAAACAGAATCATAAATATGGAGATCATTTGGAGGGTTATCATTTGAAAGGGGGAAGGGGGATAATGCAGGAGAAGATGCAGGAATTAAGAAGTACAATTTGGCAGATACAGAATAGACAGAAGGATGTTAAGAACAGTATAGGAAATGAAGTGGCCAAAGAACTTATATGCATGAACCATGGGCATGAACTAAGAGAGGGCATAATTGCTGGAGGGAATGTGGAGGGAAGTGAGGTGTAAAAATTAGGACAACTGTAATAGCATAATCAATAAAATACATTAAAAAAAAGAATCTAAGACTCAAAAAGGTTAAGTAACTTGGCCAAACACAGTCTCCTGTAGATGAGAATTGGGGATATGAATCTGGAACTCCAAAGATTCCATTCTGTTCTCTATCTTAGCCTTTCTCTGAACTGTGAGATCCACTGTGTCTTTTGTGTTCCCCCACGCAGCACCCAAACTAATCACTTACTGGATAGACAGTGGTGCCCTTTATTGAGGCAGCTAGTGGTAAATAGTGCAGAATGTTCTGGTCACGCTCAAGTCCTTTGGCTCTGAGCCAACTGGTGTTAGCAAGTTGGCAAATGCTGGTAGTCTCTCCAGGGGCTCTGCCCTTTTAGCCTATGGCATGTGCTTCTGCACCCAAGTTTTTCCATAACATATGCTATAGCTCAGGTAATGGTGGGCAGGTAGACAGAGGGAGGACATAGAGCTTGGTATGAGATTTGGGAGGGGTGACCAGGGGGACCAGCCTTTAAAAGTCTCAGCTTTGATAACAATACTGAGGAACAATGGTTGGACAAAATGAAAGAAAGAAAAAAAAAGATCAGAGAGAGAGAGAGAGAAAGGAGAGACTACTAGACAAGAATAGGGGCAACATAAAAAAGAGAGAAGCAGAAAACAAGAAAAGGGAGAAAGGAAGAGAAGTATGTACAAATAACTGACAATTACTCTGCAAATAATACAAAACCCTCCACTGGGGGCATGTAAAAGAGACAAAGAGCTTCTCCCTTGGTCTCAGGTCCTTCCTTCTGATGTCTTCCCATCACGGGTCTGTGTGAACCCTTTCCTTACCACACTGAACATACACAATCTCTAAGGGCATTCTGTTCATCTTTCTAGCCCAGGACTGGACACATCTTCACTTCTTTGCTCCTTTGTTACGAGTCAAATTTTATTTTTTTTTTAAAGGAACTTTACTTGGAACCAAGTAGAAACAGAAATATATGAAAGTATGGGACAATGGCTAAACATGCCACTAAAACATTCTAAGCTTAAGATACTGAAATCTAATATGCAAGCTTCCTGATTCGATCTGAATTCTACCTTTCATTCATTTAACTGATATTTATTGATTGCCTGTTATGTTTTATGTATTGCTCTGTGCTGAGTATAAATCAGTGAGCAAGACAGGGGAGTCCCTGCCTGGACTCTTTCTCCTATCATATTTTGGTCAAGCATCTCCTATGACCAATTCAGTGTATCTCCTTCTGCCTGAACCTGCTTAGAATAATTTGTTTGCAAGTTACTGAAACCCAATTCAAACCAGCTTAAGCAAAAGAGGGAATTTATTGCCTGATATATCTAAAATAATGGCTTGAGATGTGGCTAGATCCAGTACCTCAATGCTTTTCCTAAGGAGTGTTCTCCTTCTTCCTCTCAGTCTCACCTCTTTTCAGCTTCATTTTCAAATGGGCATTCTTCATTGGGTGGCAAAATGGTTGCTGTCAACCCTAAACCTACTGTGTCCTTACAGTGTCTGTCCCCAAGAGAAAGAGAAAACACCTTTATTAATAATTCCAATAAAAATCTAGTAGAGATTTCTGATTGGGCTGGTTGGGTCATGTCATAATCCCTGAATGAAACCAATTTCAGTCCCACATTTTCATAAATTAAACAGACAGTGGCAGTCACAAACAGGAAGCCACAAAAAACAGTCATTTCACAACAGGTATCCTCACAGATATCCTTGTTTTCTCGATTAATTAGGGTCAAAGAATCAGGCATTATTGAGCACCATATTTGGAAATCAAAGGAGAGAGTGTGTATTCTTAAAAAAGACTGGGTTTAAGGACCCACCCCATGAAGAATAAGCTCATTGACCCAGCTCAAATTTCACCTTCTCAACTTTTCAAGGTCTCCTCAGTTGACCTTGATGTGTCTTCCTCATCTCCTAAAGAGCACTGCATAGTAATTTAGCTACAGCAGGCACTCCAAAAAGATTGGCCGCATTGCCCTGGTGAATGTGTGGCAGGGGGCAGAGTGAAGAGGAGAGGAAAGTAGAGGAGGGAGAGGAGAGGACAGAAGAGGGGAGAAGCACCAGAACGATATAAGGAAAGGAGAAAGAAAGAAACAGAAGGAGAAAGGGAGTACAATGCAGTGTTCAGAGACTGTACCCTGAAGTGAAATATCCTGGCATTCAAATCCTACACTGCTATTATCTTGAGAACATGGACAAGACTTCAAAGACTCTGAGCCTTAATTTCATCATAGTATAATGAGCGTAACAGTACTTTTCTTACTGGAGTCTTAAAAAATTATGTGCAATAATGGTTGTAAAGCTCTTTAGTTCAGTCAGTTCCTGGTACGTGACATTCATTTGATGATAACTTCTAACATTATCCTTATTTTATGTCCAATATTACTGTGTGGGGGTGGGGTTATAAGGAGGGGCAAAAGGAGGCCCCCCACAGCCTCAGATGCCTCTCAGAGACCATGAACAGCTCTCTCTGAAGAGGTTCAAAATATGTTCTGGAAAAAAAGTCTGCAACCAAAAAACTCAGACCATTTTTAGAACCTAGTCCAAACCAAACCTTCTTGAAGGTCATAACGTGTTCTGGGGTTTCATTCCACTATTTTTCACTTATACAGTCCTCAACCCTGCCAGGGCTGAGCTAGGATTTAAGCTCAATGTAGCCAAATACCACAAGGGGGAAAAAGCCCAAGTCCTTTGCCCTGAATGTATTTCCAACCCAACAGAAAACTAACAGCCCTGGAAAGCTCCAGGCAGCCTGTGGCCCCAGCAGCCAGCCACCTCTTCTTAGTAGCTTCAGAGCACTATCCTGTGGGCCTTGGGGTGTGGACCATAGCCCCCAGCTTCCTTTGTTATCTCCATGGCCACATATGCAGAAAAGGCTGCTAGCAGTCCTTAAGTTCTGGCCACCCAACCATAGGCTTGGTGAGAAAGGAAGGCTGCCAGAAGTGGGATAAACTGACTGATTTTTCCAGAAAGTATCTTCCCTCCAGTAAGGTCAATGTTGAATGTAGTCACAGAGCCAGACAATGTCCACTTTCTTTATGGAAAAGAACTTCCTGGTATTCAGTACACTGAGTGTTTACTAATTTGCTTCTTGCAAAAATATGGGGGGGGAGTATGGAAGATAAGATGTGATGTATTAATTTAAGAAAGGACACATGGACAATAACGGGAGGGGTGGAAACAGGGGAGGGAGGTGGGGAGGGCTGGGTATTGGGGAGGTGTGGGGAGGGGCTCTGCCCACAGGGCCCCCGTCTGCCACCAATGAGAGTAAGTCCACCAAGACATGATCTGCTTGGGGAGGAAAGGTGGCCAATCTCTCAAAGGAGAAGGGCCAGGAGCCTGTTCCTCAATGGGATTTTATTGGTTCCTTTACACAAAAATTCAGGTAAAGCTCATTAATCATTGCCAGGAAGTAAGGATCAAACAATAGATAACAAAGAACTCTGAGGGCCTATTTTGAGTCAGGGTCAGATAGCTAAAGAGCTGTAAAACTTTGAGGAACAAACTTACTTGGACCCTTGGACCCTTATCATTCAATTGAGAGCATTCTAAACAAAGCAGGTTTCACAGGATTTTACATATTCTTCCTTAGGCCTGATCGCCTGGGGAACCCACCCTTCCCAGCACAGGGCTGCACCACCCTCTGTCATTGTTTCAGGCTTAGGTGAGGCAAGGGAAGTAAGGAAGCCATGAGAGTAGGAGATTTATCGCAGACAATGAGGACTCAGTCTTTGTCAAAGCCGAGGGGTGAGGGTCCATCACCCCCTTTTGCTCTAGCCCCCAAAGTCCTTCCTTGGGGGCCTCCCATGTGATCGTGTCTATCTTAGTTTGCTCCCCCCTTGGGGAATCTTACCCGTCATTGGCCAACTGACCTAGCATTGGGGGCCAGTTGTGGATAAAGTAAAAGGAGCAGAAGCGGTGCTCCTGCCAGGGAGATAAGCTTTTGTCTCCTTGGTGGCTTATGGTTTGAGGTCACTCATCCAGCCTTAGCCTTGGCGGGGGTTACAGTTTCTGAAACCAGGCAGGGCAGTTCCCAACAGGGAGGGGTGAGAGAAAAAGCAGGCAACTATACTTGAACAACAATAAAAAACGTTAAAAATAAAATAAAATGGGGGAAAAAAGAAACTGAGTAAGAAACTGCTTAAGAAAGAGCAGAGGGAGAGGAGAAGGAGAATAAATGAAGAAAGGAAGGAAAGGAAAGAGAGATTAGATTGACCTGAATGCTGATATCTGTTGAGGTGAAATGAAACAAGGTGTTATCTTTTAACACCTTGTGCTTTACCACTACCCTCATGGATTTTGCTGGAAATGTAGAGAGTACTTGTAGGAAGAATAGGTTCTAGAAAACAGACTTTCTGCACTTAAGATGAAAGGAAGAACAGATGACCTGAAAAACAGGGATCTCTTATTAGTATGGGTAACAGCCATTGATTCTGCAAAAGTTGATATCACTGGTAAAACTGTGTGTGTGTGTGTGTGTGTGTGTGTGTGTGTGTTAGAGAGACAGAGAGAATTTTTTTTGAAGCCTACCACTTACTGGCTGTGTGACTTTAGGAAAGCTATTTAACCTCACTTTGCTCATTGGAAAAATGGGCATAAACTAGAATCAACCAATAAAGATTAAATGTGATCATATATCTATGTAATGTACATGGTATTGGGGACATCATAACTATTCAAGAAATAACTATAACAATAAAACAATCATTAACAATATTATTCTCAAAGATGTCTAGAACCCTCCAAAAGTTACAGGCCACTGATCTGGGTAGTTGCCAAGGCCAATTCCAGTTCTAATCATCTGTGTACCTTCTTACCCCAAGTTCCCTACCTGCTCTCAGCCCAATGTCCTTCCCAGTAACAGAGAAAAGGCAGAAGACAAAAACTGCATGTTTTTCCCCTAGCTAGTTTTCCTCTTTGCACCTCTTTCTTCAATACCTACACACATATATGCACACCCCTGACCAGGTGCAGTGATTGCAGAAATAATTTATTCCATGTCTGTGCTGAGCACTGAGATCAAAACAATAGAGAAGCTCGCTATAGTTAGGCAGGACCAGGACAAGAGTATAATAGTCATGGTCCATAGAAGTGATTCTCAGTAACTTGAAGGGCTTGGGAAAACACAGCTTACAGGTGTATACCCCCAAAAATTGAAAGCGGGATCCAGAACAGATATTTGTACACTCATGTTTCTAGAAGCATTATGTACAATAGCCAAGAGGTAGAAGCAACCTAAGTGTCTTGATGGATGAGGAATAAATAAACACAAAGTCACACACACACAGAGGAATATTATTCAGTCTTAAAAAGGAAGAAAATTCTGATACATGCTATAACATGGTTGAAATTTGAGGACATTATGCTAAGTGAAATAAACCAGTCACAAAAATATAAACATTGCATGATTCCACTTAAATGAGGAACTTAGAGTCATCAAATTTATAAAGACAGAGAATAGAATGGTGGCAGCCAGGGACTTGGGGTAGAAGGAGTAAGAAGTTGCTTAATGTGTACAGAGTATAAGTTTTCTAAGATGAAAGCAGTTCTGGAGATTGGTTATACAGCAATGTGAATATACAAGTACTTATCGCTACTGGGCTGTGCACATAAGAATGGTTAAGGTGGTATATTTTATGTTATGCATGCATTTTACCATATTTTTTAAAGAAAAAACAAAACACAGATCACTAGACTCTGTCCTCGAAGCTCTGAGTGGGGCCCAAGAATTTGCATGGAAAACAAGTTCCTGGGAGTTACTGATGCTCTGAGTTGGGGACCATGCTGAGAACCAATGGTCTAAGGATCAGAAGTGTTACCCCAGGCAACACTACAGCTACCCCAGCCCTGGGAGCTGGTATCTTAGAACCGGGACCCACTATAATGGAACTTCAGTCAAAGTCCTATGAGATTCTAGTCCAGATGCTGGGTTGGTCCCCTGGTTCCTGAGACGCTAGGTAAGAAAGGATAGAGACAGCTAACTAATGTTTCTAACACAACTGCTTCTCTTAGCACTTAGCCTGGAAGCCCTTCATGAGCAGGGACTATCTTAAACTTCCCTAGACCTCTAGCATCACGTTTTTACACAGTAGAGGCTAATCAATATTTATCGATTTAATCAGAGAAGACCACTAGCTGCAAACTAGGCCACAAAATGCAAATGCACTCACTCAATAAATATTTATGGAGCCCCAATTTGGTACAGGCAATTTCAAATGGATCTAACCCTAGCTATTGTTTATTATTACCACTATAAGGCATAAAGACCTAGAGCAGTGCTTAGCCATGAATGTAACTTTCCTCCCATCACCCTGTTTACCAAAGTGCTATTCCAGTCTTCTCTGTCTTATTCCAGGTTCCTAGCCCTCTTCTCTTTGGGCAAATGACTTTTGCTAATGCAGTTTAAAGATTATGACGAAATTTCTCAAACCCCTACCCCACTCCCACAACTACAAATACACTCATCTCTCTAAATATTCTTGTCTTCTTCCTTCCTATTCTAAAAGGAGAAATGTTCATGAAGGTTAATCCTCCCACCTGTCCTTTGTTTACCCTGCCTTTGGTCTGCTCAGGTACTCATATCCATCAACCATGCCCCTCTTCCTCCTAACTCTTGAACCTCTCTTTCTCCACTCTGATTCCCTCACCTCAAAAAATAAACCCATTCTTTTAAAAACAAGTAAATGAGCCAACAAAATGCCCCCCTCTCTACCCTCCATCTCTATGTGGTTGCTGCTCTAACCCTCTCTTTCCCTTCCCAAGCAAGTTCTTGGAAATTTAGGCTACCCCTTGCTGATTTCATTTCCTTCTCGCCTCACCCACAGCAATCTGGCTTCCAGCCACCGCTCCACTCTCTCTGTTGTTGTCAAGGTCATGTTGACCTCTGTAGTTAGAGATCCAATGGTAGCTCCACATGCCTCGCTCTACTTAACCTTCCTAATTAATGCATTTGGCAGTCTTCCTTGAAATTTCCCCTTCCATTGAATCTATCCCTATTTCCAACCATCTCCCACATACTTCTGCTGGGTCACTCATGATCACTTCAAACTGTGTCCAAACTGAACTTTTTGTCTTTTCTTCCAAACCGAACTATCCTCTTCCATTTCTTATTCTTGATAAAGGCACCAACATTCATCAGCTCACCCGAACCAGAAACTTAGAAGTCATCCTCAAGTTTTCTTCATTCTCGATATTCAATTGTTCGCTGAATTATCTTCACTCCCTCAACATCTTTGGGATTCATCTGTGTCACTTCACTTTTGCTGCCTTTTTCCCAGGATATTACAACACTCATCTGAATTATTTCAATGGTCTCCTAAGTGGTGGAAACTTCCCAATCCCTCTTAACAACAATCTGCCTTGGGGTAGACAGCGAGGTAGCATAGTAGTTAAGGCAACAGCCAGCCTCTGTTCAAACTTAGGCTGAGCCTTTTCCTACTTGTGTGATATTGAGCAAGTGATTTGTCTTCTCTGTGCCTTGGTTTCCTCAATTGTAAAGTGGAGATGATAATAATGGTAACCTTCCTTTTAGGGTTCTTGTGATATCAGAGGATTTTCAAGTGCTTAGAATAGAGCCTGGCAAGGAGTACATGTTCATTAGTTCTTAGTTATTGTTATTATCACTACTATTCACTGCTTCCAGAGTGACCTTTTAAATATTAAAATTAGTTAAGTTACTCCCTCATCTTAAAATGAATTGATTCTACAACATGGCAGACAAGGTCCTCTGTGTTATGTTCCCCACCTGCTCCTTCATCTCTGTCTCTCGTGGGTCACGCTCCACCCGAATTTATGCTCCGGTCTTAGAGTACAAACCATGCCCTCTAAAATTCCTGGAACTCTGCACAGTATTTCCCTGTGCCTAGTATGCTCTAATGCTTCTTGTGTAGCACAAAATTCCTATTCAGCCCTCGTATCTCCTATGTCATCTGTGAAATCAGATTATTTTCTACCACTTCCAATTTTAAAAAATCACTGATTCCTATATATTACTTGTATATCATGCATATACTTACATGTAATATACATACACTATGCTGCATTGCACTTGCATATCTGCATGTCTGTCTTCCCTCATAGAAGATAAGTTCTTAAAGACAGAAACTGTCTTATCCATCTCTAAGTAGAAAAACCTGTCATATAATGTGCCCTTACAATGTTGACATTTTCCTTTCCTGTGTACTTCATAATTTACAAAATGATATTTACAGCAGATTGTCTCTAAAGATTGCCATAATAAATTTCTTTCCTCATTGCATGTGCATACTGCTTTGTCTGTGGACTTTTCCCCTCCTCTTGAATTTACGTTGTCTTTGTCTCAACTTGGACCAAAAGAATATGGTACAAGTCACATGTTGGCACCTTCAAGCCTAGACCTTAAGAGAACTGGCAGCTTCTGCTTTACCCCTTTTGAAACCAGCCCAATCACTCCAAGACCATCAACCTGCAAGGGGGCAAGGGCTATTTATGAACAGGCACAGGAGACTGTCTCCTCCTCACCTTCAACACAGCCGCCATGCAAAGGAAGACCCAGCCATGTTTCAGAGCCAGTTCCCTCCTTTACGTAGGTTAACTGGCTGTCCTGATCAACCTGGAAATTTTACAATTTTAGCACTCTAAGTCTCATATCCCCAGAACCCCCTCAGTCCCAGGAAAACCAGGACAGTTTGTCACCCTGACTTTTGATCTGCTCTCCTGATCTCTGTTGCCCACAAAGGCTTCTAGGTTGGAAAAAGACATTTATTACTTCCAAGACCAGTTTCCTCATAGTCCAAAGAATCACTCTCTATTCTAGTTCCCATCTCTAATCATGCCTAGCCACATGGTTCAGTAGAGCTTGCCAAAGGTTATACAATGAACCCAACTAATACAATGAAGACTATTCCAAAGTTATGTAACAGAGACTCCCTCTAATTATTCAATTCCAAGTGAAATGAAAGCCCGAAAGTTAAACCCCAAACGAAGTCCCCTTTTAAAGCTCAAAGTACAAGAAGTTAAATACATAAAATCAAAAATCCTCTCTGCTCCAATTTCTGTCTTTTCTCAGTCTCAGCCAGATGGCATTTGGGTTCCTTCCATATCTCCTGCTCTATCTTCCCCAAGAATTAACAAAGCTTCTCTACCTCCTCAGGTGTACAACTTCAGCTCTGCCACTGCACCCCCCACAACACATACACATAAAACTTCCACAGCAAATCTGAGCACTGCAGCTCAGTGGTGTCCTCAGCAGCCACCACATAGGGTATGTAGACCTACAATGTTGTTGTCAGCCATGAACCATCACAGAGACAGGGTGCAACCTAGGAGAATGATATTGAAAGAAAAAAGAATGGACCAAGGCATGAACTTGAAAAGTAGTTCTTTCATCCAACTTAAGGAGAGATGAAAGGAATTATGCCAGGGGTCTTGTCTTAGTTTGTGACTCTCTAATTCCTACATCCGAGTAAGAGGATTTAGTTTATTTCCTGTTCTTGGAGGTCCATAAAATTTTCCTTATATTAGAACTCATTTCTATGAAACTCTGTTGCCTGTAGTCAGAGGACCTTGACTAAAACACCATTCTTAAGAAATTACTTATTAGGGCAAGTACTTCTTTTCTACACCAAAGATTACATCCATTTGGTTCCCTGAATTATCATCTTACACAGATCGAAAAAGCTATCAACAAAGCATACATTAAGTACGATGCGAAAATGAGTTCTGAGAATGTAACTGAGTAGATAAGATTAAGCAAAATTTTTTAAATTTTAATGATGAAATTGCATTTTTACTCATTTATCAACTTTTTAAAACATTAATGCTGTGGGATCTATATCCACATTTCTATTTTAGGGCGAAGCTTCCACAGACATGTATTATGGCATGATTTAAGATTTATGGAATTCCAGGGTGCTCAGAAATATAACTACTCAGAAATATAGCCTTTATTATGGTTTTCCAACTGCAAAAATATGAAGTAGATGAATATACAACAGATGGATCAAGGGATATAGGTGTCTTTTTAAAATAAAAGAAAGCCCTAGATGTTTCAAGGATGACAGAAAAGAGGGAATCTTCATACTCAAGTGAGAGTGGAAAAGTTGGATCTTATAACCTGGATGCTTGTCCCCAAAATTCACTATCCCCATGAACATCTCTCATTAAGAACAATTGGCACTAGTGTGCTAGCCTAAGGAACTGGAGATGGGCACTTCTCCCCTGTTTTACTTTCTGGTCCAAGTGTGGACACATGAGCCTTTTCTTCATAGTCTGTACTACAGCTTGAGACCAACTGGAATGTTTAAACACGACTTTTCTAATGGCTCAGGAATAATGAAAGAAAGGAAACACAGATGTAGGCTGAAGTTCTTCCTATTCCTTGGTTCTAGAAGAAATTCCTTTCAACCACCTGCTACAACCCCTCCATCACCAACTACTGTGGCTTGGGAAAGTCCAGAAACTTGCCAGGACCCCGCAGCCTCAGGTCTTTTCTTCCTCAAGTGTCTTCTTCACAGATGCCGCCTCTGCCTTCACATTGAATCAGACAGTACACAGAAATCTGCATCTATTTCATCCTAGAAGAGCTTTGTATACACATACACATGATATACAGTGATACAGCACCACACAATCTGGACTGCTAAAAATTCTACATAGGAGCCCAGGGGCAATGAGGGCTTATGTCACATACCAAGCAAGTGGAAAATCCTTTCCTGAGTGCTTGTTCTCCCAAAGCCCCCTACCATGTTGGAGCCAGCAGGCATCTCTCTCTCTCTCTCTCTCTCTCTCTTTCTCTCTCTCTCTCTCTCTCTCTCTCTCCCCCTTCTCCACAGCAATGCCCAGTCTCCTCCACTCCTATCCCACCTTTCTTCTTATGGTATTTCAACCCTTTGTCTCCACAGGAGCCACAAAGATAAGTTCCTTTTCTTGACTTATGCATAGTATTTTAGAAACCATCTTTTGCTATTCAAATATACCCTTGGGACCTCACTTTCTACCCTTAGAAATTTGTCAAAGAATTTCTTCCACATGGGTACAGTGCATTTCTAAAGGTCATTCTGCTGAACACCATTTTGTCTATCTTTGTACAAAAATTAAACCCAAAGAATAATACAAAATTAGGGAATCCACTTCACTCAAATTACTTGCCCTCAATGGCCATAGACCTGATTCTATTCAAACTTCAAGCATGCCTTGATGTGGTGGGCATTACTGCCATCCAGTGGCACAAGTACCTGGATGTCTAGACCCAAGGGACCACACCCAGGGAATAAGAAGTTTAGGACCTATTTTTCAGTACCTGGTTTTGTATCTGAGGATCCATTTACTATTCACTTGATTGACTCTGCAAATCTCCTTTTTGAGAAAACCATGCCTTCTCAAGTGGGCATGATTTTATCAGCTCTTGGTATTCACAGCATCAGGGCTAGCTTCATGGGCATGTGACCCATGCCTTCCTACAAAGCCCCGTGCTTGGTTTAATGATCTGTAGCCACTGTCTTAAAATTCTTAATTGTCACTGAACAAGGGCCCTTTCCCCTACATTTTCATTTCTCACGGGGTCCCACATATGATGTAGTTGGTTTTGTCTAATATTTATATAAGAGGTACACACAGAAAGAACTGGAGGTGGGTCTTTCCCTTCCAATGGCCTTAGAAACAGTGGTAGAAGTGATTTGAGTAATCATTACATACAAAGCTTCTTCATCAGATGATAAAATGGAATCCCAGAGATATCACTTGGGA
Source organism: Tonatia bakeri (assembly GCA_004024845.1). Lineage (NCBI taxonomy): Eukaryota > Metazoa > Chordata > Mammalia > Chiroptera > Phyllostomidae > Tonatia > Tonatia bakeri. The sequence goes on along the minus strand of PVIA01008590.1, from coordinate 34,303 downwards.
AGTAAATGACCCCAGGTCTCACATCTTATTGGTGGGAAGACCATTGCTTTGCACAACTCCAGGGGTCATCAGCCTCACTATCTTAGAGTTGCAGAAGTCACCATCTACCCTATTTCTTATGTAAATAGTGGTCCCTAGAGATGCATCACACAATGACTCAGAACTCCATCTCCAAACCAGCACATTCTCCCTGTCTTACCACTTTAGTACCAGGGCACATCTCACCTTCCAAACCTTTTGTTGCCTTTTCTGGGTCCACTCAAGAACATGCACTTGGGCAAAGAAAAGGCAATATTGTAAAAGGGCCTCTCTAGGAACAGACACCTAGAGAACTGGGGAGGATTCTAAATGATGGAAGAAACCAGAAGTTCGTAAAGAAAAGGAGGCTCAGAGAACATTTTTGTTATAAATAAAATTTCAAAACGTTGGCAGGGAGATGAAAACACTAGAAAGGCGAAGCTGGAGTGGGTGGCTGACAGCTGTAGGCAGCTGGAATAAAGAGAGAGAATAGGGAGACCATCCATGCCCAGCAGTGGGAAAAGGACTTGGAAATAATGAACATAAAACCCCACTGAAGAGTGAGGTGACACAATTGGAGACACATCATGGGCCAATAACAGTGTTACTGAGTGCCTTTGTCCCCTGCTAAAGGAATTTTAATTTGCTACTAATAATTTTGATGTGCTAACATGTGCTGCCCAAGGAACAAAACATACTGTTCAAATCCCAAGGTCATTTGAGCCAGGTTTTGAGGTTTCTCCAAAGAGGGCATATCTGAGTCCACCTCTGGCAGGAGGTTTGATTGAGGCAAGACTTGCCTTGCCTTGCCTCAGAGAATAATCCTCCTGCATTCACGTGTAGTCACTGTCTGGCCCCCGTGGATGCCTCTGGTGTTTGGGAATTCTCTTTCTGTTGTGAGATTAAAAGAAGATTGTTTAAATTTACAAACTACAACCCAGATTAAAGCTCAGCCCCAGGGGGTAGTAGCAGATGGGAAATATGAATTTAGTGAAAAAGCATCTGAACATTTGGAGTAAATTTGAAAACAGAACCATCTGTTAAATAATCGGATCCAGTAGACTCCACACATTGTACCACCAGCTGCTGTCAAATAGGAGATTATGAAACCTTGTAATAAATGCTCCACTAAGCCTGTTTTCTTGTTTCAGGGTTAACTTGGGGCAGAGCTGCAGAGCTGTAAGGATGAAATTCTGGAGTCCTTTTATGTAAGCTCTTCTTCCAGGTGTATGTCTTCATTTCCACCCAGACATCCACTGTGGGTGTGGAAGTGACTTCAAGCCCGACGTGTGAGGTTGGAAGAGAGGCAGAGGCGTAAGAAGGGAGTTCCATAGCTCCTCTGCTCTTTCTTTACAGTAAGTTCTGACATCCTCTCCCATCTCCCCTAGTGTTTCTCCAGTCATCTTCCATCCTCTGCTTTTCCATGGCCCAACATGGTGGGTTAATCTCAGAGATTACTTGGCAAGAGAAATAATGGCCAGGATTGAAATGGAGGTAAGGATCAAGGTTTGTTGTGTTTTTTTTTTTACTTCTGGTTTTGCCCACAGAAATGAAGGGGAATTGTTAAGGCAGAGAAGTAGTCAATAATAATTCCAATAAAAAGACAAGAGGGAACATTCTTCCCATTTCTAGCCCACAACTTTTCTTTCTTTGGTCCATGTCCAGCTCCCAGAACTCTTGTTCTGAATATGTCTTGCTCACTTTGATGACTGAACTATTCTGCGTGTGGCCAAAGAAGAGGTCTCTGTTAATTGCAGTCTCCCAAGAGAACTCAGACCTGTAAGAATCTGGAGCAAAAGGCTTGATTCAAGGGCATCCTTATATCTGGTCAAAACCTGGGAGTTTCTCTCACCTCCTTCTCTCGTTACCCACATCTAATCCATCAGTAGGTCCTTTTGCTTCTGTCCTCAAAATGTTTCCAAACTTCTCCATACACTCTCTTCGCCTCTGACCTGGTTGACTGCCTCCTAACTGGTCTTAGCCTGCCCACACATTCCCGACCTCAGCCAGTGGCAACATGGGTTTTTGAGAAGTCTAACTCAGATGATATTGTCCTCCTGTGTCAAATCCTCCCATGGCTTCTACTGTACCTGGAATAATCAAACTCCACTATGTCCTATAGGATCTGGCCTATATGATATCATCACTCAGCTTCATTTACTATCAGTCTTCCCCTCACTCAAACACTACAGAGCCACCAGCCTTTCCTCCTGGCTGTTCTCACAGCTTTCTCCTTCGTGCTATGACCGCCTGTGTCAAGTAGCTGCCCCTTCCTGCTCCCCAAGTCCACTTTTTCCTCAGCATCTGCACTGTTTCATTCACAGTACTTAACACAACCTGAAATTAGGTAGTTTATTTATCTGATTGTTTGTTTATTTATCACCTGTCTTTCCTCACTGGAATATAGCCTCATTAAAGTCTGGGAATGTTTATGAACTGTTCACTCCTGTGCCCTGACCAGTGTTTAAATGCTTGTGAAAGTAATGAATTTGGGGCTGGAGATGCCACAAAGAGATTTGGGACTGAGGACACTTAATATATTCTCTCTTTCAAAGCCTTTCAAGTTCAGTGATTTCAGAGCCTCATTTGAAAATTTGGGCCAGTATATTGCATTTGTTCAAAGTTACATTCATAGTTATCAGTGGAAATGATGCACGTGGATGATACACCTTCCATGTAGAGCCCATTTTCCCTACTGGCATGTAGTTATAATAATAGCAAACACTTGTGTTTGAGAAATGCCCAACCATTTCAAAGTGCATCCTTCCCATGATCTCCTTCACCCTTTCACTGTAGCCCTCTGAAGTCATACCATTTCACCACTGGGGAAACTGAGGCTTGATGACATTAGCTGACTTTTCACAAAGGTTCAGAGATAGGTAGGGAGCTTCTGCCCAAGTCTCCTGCTTTCCAACTCAGCCAGGCTGCCTCTCATTATCTCATTTGATGCTCACAGAATTCTTGAGGTCAGAAGGGCAAGATCATAATCCCTGTGACATTCCAATGAAGACTTCACGTCACACATATGGATGCCAACCCTGGCTAGAGAACCCTGTTCTGCACAGATCAAACTGGCAATCAGGATTACAAGGGTTTGCTTAATTCCACACAAGTATCAGGGTAAGCTCTGCCGAGTTGCTGCTCTATGCGCAGCACAGGCAAAAGATCAACCCATGCTTTTTCTAGCACCACCTACCTACCCCAGTGCCTATGTCACAACCTTCAGGGCGTCTCTGGTTCCTCCCTCTCCTTTACCACCACCCACCCACCCACCTACCTACGAAGTCACCATGTAATCTGGGTTCTCTCTCTCACCCACCATCATCTCCTCTCTTGCCCCACTATTCACTCTTTAGTTGTAAGCCAGTCTGACTGGGTTCAAATTTCTGCTCTACACTTACTAGGTGATATGTAACTTTGGTAAGTTATCTCAAGTTCTCTATGCCTCAGTTTCCTAACCCATAAAATAAAAGTAATAAGAACTGATCTCATAGCAGTATTATGGGGACAAAATTTTCCAGTTTCTATAAAGCTCTCAAAATAAGACACAGATGAAGTGCTATGGAGCTGCGAGCTGTGATTATTATCATTAGTCTTTTTAGGTCCTTATTAGCAGTCCTCTGGATTCTCATTTTTTATCTACTAATGAGACCCCTAATTTCTGTCAGGCCCACCATTTCCACTCACCACAGAACTTCCTAACTATAAAACGGGCCATTTCATTCCTTTGCTTACAACCCTCAATGGCATTGTACTAATGTTTCGATGAAATTAAATGTCATCCACAAGGTCATGATCTGGCCCTTCATCCTCCTTCCCCCTCACTTTATGCCACCTCTGCTTTGCTCATTTGGTTATAGCTTTACTGGACTTGTGCCAAGTTCTAGAACACACTGAATTCTTTTATACACCAGGCCATTCACACATGCTGTTCCTACTGCCTCAAACTCTCTTCCCTTTGTCCTCTATATCCTTCTGGTCTCAACTCCAAGCAGCCTTTCTTGTCTACCTTATTTGAGAGAAGGCACTCACATCCATTATTTTCTGACTTGGCCCTCAAGTTATTTCTTAAAAGCACTTGACACACTTCCTAATTATGGCATATATTTGTTTCTTTGCTTATTGTTGTTGCTCTTTTCTCTTTCCACAAAATGAAAGTGTTATTGAGCCGGTGACCATTTCTGTCTTAGCATAGCAGCAGGACTTAAAGCAATCCTCCACAAATATTTTTGGGTGAGTGTTAAATCTATATGATCATGAACCAAGCAATATTTTCTGCCACTTCTGGATAGATGGTTTGAATGCCAGCCCCAGAACTGCTATAAACATTCAAAAGTGTTTGAGCCTGTGGACATGACCTACAGGAATGACTGTCTTTGACTCCCGCTAACACTCTTACTAATCCCACGAGTTTTATTTCTCTTGTAGTTTTGACCAGAGCTCCTATTTTAGAAAACTAAGTAACCAGGGAAAGTTTTAAAGATGCTTTAAGTAACCAGCTTTGAAAAGTTCATTATTGCTTGATGCTACACACACACACACACACACACGCACGCACGCACACACACACATCTACACACACACTTTTTAATGAATAAAAAGTAAAGCTTCCCTTAGGAAGAAACAAAAAGAGAGAGTTGAGAGTTATAGACATATAAAGGGACCAAAATAATTAAAATGTCACCCATGAGTTTCACTAAAGAGAAATTAAAGGGGATTTCATTAAATTTCTCTACATTTTAAAGGGAAAGGAAATGAGGCCCATTAAAATTGATTGGGTTACTCAAAGGTGAAGTGGTGGCAGTGTGTGCACGTGTGTGCATGTGTGTGTATGGTGGGAGGAGGGGAGGTAGGAAAACTGTTAAGCCCAGCAAAATTGCATCAGACAGTGGTATGGCTCTGCTGACTAGCACTTTGAAGGTTTCCTGTAAGTTTGTAACTATAGAAAAGAGTTAATAAGTTGAATTCCTTCCTTCTTTCCTTCCTTCCTTCCTTCCTTCCTTCCTTCCTTCCTTCCTTCCTTCCTTCCTCCCTCCCTCCCTCCCTCCCCCGCTCCCCCGCTCCCTCCCTTCATTCCTCTCTTCCTTCCTTACTTCTTACCTTCCTTCTCCAAACTTTGGTGGAATTTCCCCTAGATGCCCAGCACGACACTAGGCGCTGTCAAATCAAAGGTGATGAACACCTAGTCTTCGCACTCAAGAGACCCACATGTCTGTGGAGAAGACAGATAAGTAGAAAAGTAACAAGCCCAAAACATCTCAGCTACAAAAGGAGGTACTAACTACAGTGACAGGGTGATGACTTTTTTTTTTAAGAAATTTGGCTTTTTTTTAAAAAAAAAGATTTTTTAAATTTATTTTTAGAGAGGGAAGGGAGGGAGAAAGAGAGAGAAAGAGAAACATCAATGTGCGGTTGCTGGGGGCCGTGGCCTGCAACCCAGGCATGTGCCCTGACCGGGAATCGAACCTGCGATGCTTTGGTTTGCAGCCCTCGCCCAATCCACTGAGCTACCCCGGTCAGGGCAGGGTGCCCAATCCACTGAGCTACGCCGGTCAGGGCAGGGTGATGACTTTTATTTAGGGGTAGCTAGAGCACAGGACTGGGGTAAGGAAGGCTTCTCAGTGGCAGTGACAACCACATTGGGCTTTGAAGATTCCATGCGATCTTGGTGCATGGTCAAGTGAGGACAGGTATGCCTAGCAGAGGCAAGAGTCAGGTTGGAGATCTTACATTGCCATCTTGGATCCTTCAGCTCTATCATGTTTGTTTACCTACTCAAGTAGGAGGCTAGCCTTGCCCAGGCCTGGCGCTGGGAGGGAAACAAATGCCCTTTGACAGTTAAAATATGTTAAGAAAACACAAAACAGAAATGGCTTTACGTTGGAAAGAAAGTAAGCAAGTCAAAAAAATCAATCAATCAGACCAGCAGAGAGTTAAAAGGGACTTTCCGATTCTCCAAACCCTTTGTTGTCCAGATGAGAGTGGGAATGGACTGAGAGAAGGCAATTCAGGGACTCTCCCTAAATCACACTGCCCCTCCCCAACCGCCCCTTCTCTCCCAGCTCTGCAAAATCAACCTGCATCTCTGCAGTAGGAGAAAAGTGCAAAGTCTCCATGACAAGAGAGTAAGTTCAAGGCTTCAGTTCTTCCTTGCTGGATGACTCCCAGCAAGCCACCTCTCTTCTGTGAATCCCAGTTTTCTCGTTGGTAAAATGAGAGTGAGGATGTTACCCACCCACTTTGCAAGACTGTGTGAGCCTAGCAGGTAGCAGCGTGTGTAAGGCCACACTTGCACTTGATAGGTCTCGTAAAAAAAATCTGTACTCACAAATGCAAAGCAGCAACCAGGAGCGAGGGCCGCCACAGGTAGCTGACAAACCAGGGTTGTCCCCCTCAAACGCTGGAAGATTTAACACCCAGAATGCTCTGCGAGAAGTGCTTGCCCAGCCCCTCAGCCCACGCATGCGCCTCCTGCAGACACAGATGTGCCGTGGTCCCGTGGTCATGCTGCCCTGCCCTGGAAATGCATCTGCCTAGGATCACAGAGATGTCAGGGGAAGCCGCTCTGACTCGGTCTCAGGCGCAACCTGACACTGGAGTTTTCTTTCACCAGCCAGAGGAAACATATGGGACGAATTAATGGAGGCAACTGAAGAAAGCGACTGCAGACAACTTCAGTGGGCTCCCAGACAATGGTGCGGGGGTCGGCCTTGGGATATGTAATTTGAGCCCAAGTAGTCAGGCTCATGACTTAGGTGCCATGAGAGAGGGATGATAGTGAGCAAGACAGACACAGCACCTCGTGGGAAGAGCAGCTTCACATGTGCAGGTCAGGAATACTAGGGAGCCAGGCCAAAAGGAATATCGAAAGCCCTACAGTTCGTCCTTATGGTCTGGGCAAAGTTTAGCTGGGAGGCTGTGCACCTGTGGCTTTAAAGGCTCCATTACACCTGGAAATGCTTCTTTTCTTTTCCACCTCTCCTGGCCCACAGTCTTCGTCTTTGTCTCCACAAGTGAAGCAGTAGCTTCTTTCCAGGCACACATTCCCCAGGGGCAATAAAACTGGGTACTGGATTTGCCAATGCTCCTTCCCTCTCCCATCAGCCGAAGTGTCCTCTCTTCCACTGGGCTGCCCTGACCCAGGGTCGGTTCTTCCCTGGAGGCATTTGATGTCTTGGCAGGTGCTGTCCGACTTAAAAAGTACGGTCTGCACCAACAGGTGTCGCCAGGTGCTCCCGCCTGCCTGATGCAGGACATCCCCTCCTTTAGAGAAACAGGGTGTAAGGCGTTTGTTAAGGAGAGAGGAGGATGAGAAACGGGGTGCCAAGTATCTAACAAGGTACTTGAAATGGAAACAAGGAGGGGCGCTGGTAGAGGTTTCTTCTAACTGCAGACTGTTGTCTCAAATCAGCCTGGCAGACAGCCACAGCTAGGGTGTTTGTGACATCCTGCTGCTCTGGGCCAAGTGAAATGAATTTCTCTCCTCCATGGGGAGAAATGTTTATCTAATACAGGCTGAAGGGGGGAAGGTGGGAAGTTAAAAGGAAGGTTAAATACAACCGGCACTGAAGTCGAGTCTTGGACAACCTTTGGAAATTCCACTGTGATTATTACCTCTGCTCCCATCTGAGTTCCACACCCCTCTTGCCTGCCAGAGCATGCTCCTAGCATTTTCCTGGCTCCACCAGGTTTGCTCTGCAGGCGATGCTTCACAGCGAGGCTGTCTTCATGGTCTTGTCTCTGTGATGGATGGCCGCCATCATCCATCCTCCCCTAGGAGTCTGCACATCTGGGCGCACTTAATCAGCTTGTGAGATGAGAATGGGGAAAGGAACATCAGAGCCACTGCCAGCTAAGGGACACTGAGAGGTGGAGCATGAAAGCATCGGTCCCATTTCATACGAGCTCTAAGAAGGGGCAGCCACAGAGTAAGCTCTCCCTGACACAATCTTCATAAGACCTGGCCACTGTAAATGGTGTATTTTCAGTCACATAGGGATTCCTTTCTTCCTTTCTTTTCTTTTAATTGTTGAAAATATACATAACATGGAATTCACCATCTGAACCATCTGTAAGTGTATGCCGTTCAGTGGCATTAAGTCCATTCACATGGTTGTACATCCATCACCACCATCCATCTCCAGAAGTTTTTCATCTTCCCCAAATGAAATTTTATACCCATTCAATTCTGTTTACTCCTTCTCTTCCCAGCCCCTGGAAACCACCATGCTAATTTCTGTCTTTATGAATTTGACTACTGTAGGAGCCTCATACAAGTAGAATCATACAATATTTGTTCTATTGTGTGTGTGGCTTATTAAATTTAACATTATGTCTTCAAAGTTCGTCCATGGCATCACATGTATCAGAATTTCCCTCCTTTGAAGGGCTGGATAATATTCCACTGGATATGTATAGGCCACATTTTGTTTATCCATGCAGCTGATGAAATTAGGTTGCTTCCACCTTTTGGCTATAAATATGGGTGTACAAATATCTCTACAAGACCCTAATTTCAATCATTTTGGTTATGTACCAAGAAATGGAGTTACAGGATGTGTGGCAATTATATGTTAAGTTTTCTGAGGAGCTGCCATATTGTTTTCCACAGCGGCTGCACCATTTTATATTCCCACCAGCAGTGCACCAGCGTTCATGTTTCTGCACAGACTCACCACTTGCCATTTTCAGTTTTGTTGTATTTTATTTTGTTTTTCCTAATAGGCTTTCTTTCTTTTGTTTTTTTCTTCCAAATGGGCAATTTATATTTCCCAGGGTGAAGAATTTCCAGTTCACTTTCTTCAATCGTCATCGGGGGGCGGTTATCTCACCAATGATGTTCTTCTAAATAGTGTGGACACTACTTTTGTGAATACCACAGTCTCTGAAAATCAGAATTCTGGACTGAAGTATTTTTCCAGAGTTCAGAAATTGTAGGAAATCTGTGCTCTCTATGGAAACTCCTGTAAGTGATGGCCCTTTCCATTCCTGCTGAAAAAAACTTGCTCTACTTTAGGAGGAGGCAAGTAAGGCACAGGAATAAATAATGTGGGGAAGAAGAAATGCCAACTGTAAGCATAGGTCTCTGGGAACTTGACTCCTCCCGAGCCATTGCTGTGTGGCTTTGTGCCCTGGGCAGCCACTGAACTCACCCCGCCTCACTTACCCCATGTGAAAGTGAAAAATCACGTTTTGTTGTGGGAGTGATGTTATATTTATATTAAGATTTCTTCATATGATATATACATAGACATATGTGCAATATATATCTACAAATGCATGTGTGGGTACTCATACACAACCACAAATACACACACATTTTTCCATAAATGCCTACATTTGATCAATTCAGGTATATTGTTTTTTTTTTTCCACAAGCAATCATTTTTTTTTTGCCTTGGCATTTCCCTTCTTCTCTCCCTGACCCTTACAAACCTTACCCTCTTTCCCAGTGTAGCCCTTGTGAACTATCTAGCATGCATATCTCCACCATGTTCTCCATACTTCTATGATCATATCAATAACTACATGTTCATATTGTATATGAAAGTTGTGGAAACCCTTATAAAAATGGGATATCATACATGCTTTTCTGCATTTGGGCTTTGTCACTCAACATTTCCTCATGGGGTTCTCTCCAAATCCAGCGGCAAGCTCTAAGTCAGTCTCCGTAATGGCTTAATCCGTGGTTTGACTATGCTGTAATTTATTCAACCACCCCCCTCTTGGTGAGCATTTGGTTTTCCTGTGCTCCACCCGGCAGCCTGAGTGCCACTCACGGATTGTGACTCAGCTGCTCAACACCTTCCAGAGGCGCCTTTCTCACTCGGAGTGAAATCCAGCGGCCTCACATGGCCTATGAGGCCCTAAATGATCCCTTCACTCTCACTTTCCCACCATCCCCTGCCTCCCTCTTTCTGCTCGAGCCACCTGGCCTCTTTGCTGCTCCTCAAACCTGTCATGCACGCTCCCACCTCTGGGCCTTTGCACTTAGTGTCCTCTTGGATCTTAGAACATTTTTCACAGATATCTACGTAGCTCACTTCTCCAGGACCTTTCTCTCAAGGTTCTATCTGTAGCTTCCCAGTCTAAATAAGCAAACCCTTTCTCCTTGGCATTCCCTATCTCCCTTCCCTGCTTAATTTTTCCTATCCTCCTTCCATTAGAGTATAGATTTTACAGGGTAAGCATCTAACTGTTTTTGCTTAATTCTATTTCCCAGTATCTATAGTAGCACCTGGCACTTAGGAAGGTTCAATAAATATTTATTGACTGGAACCAGGAATATAGGAATAAATGAACAAACAAATACATAAGGCAATGTGGGCCTTTATGGGACACAGAAAAGCATCTAATCAGAACCGGAGTGGAGACCATTTTCATGACCCTATCAAAGTAAAGTTTCACCAACTTCCTAGTGAGGAGGAATTGGACATAACATAGGAGTTACACTGTGTTTGAGACTTAGGTATTAATCACAGATACACACTTAACTACTCCTTGAACTACTGAGAGCCCATTCTATAGGCTAGATCAGCCAGTGTTGTCCTTATTAAATCCAGACTCAAACCCCTCTGGTCCCATTATAGAGAGCTCTGTGTCCAGTCGGTTATAAATAACCAACACTGTGACAGCACAGTGCAGTAGCTGAGAGCACTGGCTCTGTAGTCTGACTCCCTGGGTTTAAACCTCACTCTGCCCATTAGCTCTGTGTGAGCTTGGGCAAGTTACTTGACCTCTCTGTGCCTCAGCTTTCTATGTGTCAAATGGGAATAAGAAGAGTTCTGACATCAAAAGTTCTTTGCTGCATGGGGCAAATAAGTTAATAGATGTAAAACACTTGGAACAGCACTTGGCTTATAGCAAGCGCTCGCTTTATAAGGATCAAAGAGGTCAAACACAAACTCTGGATACAGACCACCTGGGATCAAACCCAGGCTCTGTTATTTACTAGCTGCGTGAACTTGGGCAAATCACATAACCTCTTCTTTTCAGTTTCATCAACGGCAACATGGGGATAATCATAGTCTCTCCTCCCACGAGTGTTGTGAGAATTAAATGTGTTTATATATATAGAAACTAAAATTATATCTGACCCACATTGCATGCCATATGTCATATAGATATTGTTCTATCATCATTATTATTGTCATTGTTATCATTATCATATGTGTATTTAGATTCTGAGTTATGGAGAAGAGAGAGCAGATAAAAAGCATCTTTCATACAAGAGCACTTAAGCAACACCTATCCTTTCCCAGGACTGCCACGTGTCCCACAGGCTATTCTTTTCCCAGCAAACTTGTACCTGGTATGGACCCTAAACTACCACCCCTCATTTTTCTCTTCATCTGTAGAATCAGTCAGTTCTTCTGTGTTTCCAGAGAACCTTGTCTTTGTCCTTAATTCCCCTTCCCTAGCTGTAGGAACTGCAGGTGGCCCCACCTCTGAGGTTTCCACAGCTGTGACCGTTTCTCACCAGAAGCTATGAGGACCAGCAGAGGTAAAAATCAGACTGTGTCACCACAGGGCCAGGAGCAGAGGACAGAGGTAGAAACTGAATAGCTAGCTGTTAGCCTCTCCACCTTTTTCTCTGTAAAATGAAGTTAATAACCATACTGAACCCATGGCATCACTGTGAGAACTGAAGAAGAGAAAGGATGGAAAAATTGGCCCAGTACCTTGCACATAGTGAGAAATGACGGGTGAGTACAAGTACGCTTGGGGTGCTAGAGGAACACAGAAAATGAGCTTTGCAGGGGCCAGAAATAGCAAGGGAGGTGTAGGGACTGCAGTAAACTGTGCTGTCTGCTTCTCCTTTTCAGGGAAGATTGTACTTGCCTGCTCCGCGTAGGCAGTCTTGACCATGTGACCTTTTTGGTCAATGAAATGCAAATGCTAGTGATGTGTTCCCTTTGGATAGCAGCTTTAAGGGTCAGTGCATGGTTTGATACCCACTTTTCCCTGCCTCAGCCACCATGGAGCATTTCTGAGATGGAGATTTCATCAGTCTGGAGACCTGAACTACTGTGACGATCAGAGTCCTTTTGTTGGCTTGCAACTGACATGTAACATACCTGAAAAACAAATTTTGCTTTAATCCACTAAAATATCAAATGCTCAGTTGCTGCAGTCTGAAAGCATCTTGATGTTGCTGGGGTCTGAAATCAAGGAGGAAAATGTCAAAAGATACATCTGGTGGGTCAGTGGGTGGGAGTGAAATAAGAGCACTAGTGTGCTAAGGTGCTCAAGCTTTGTCCTGAAAATCATCAAGAAGATGTTCTAGACAAGCCCTCCTGCCCTTGATGGGCTCACAGTCCCATAACACATTCTTTGCATGGTGCCTGGTGCAGGATCACATAATAATAATCACTTCTAAAACCCTCAGTGGCTCCTTCTTTGCTAAAAGATAAACTCACAATGCTTTCATCTGGCAATCAGAAGTACGCATTAATGACCCTATTTACCCCACTTCTTAGCAACATGGATTGCCCACTGTAGCCACAATGGTCTACTGTACTGCCTACAGAACTTGTTTTGGCAATCCTATTTTTCAGCCTTCGTTCACATCTCTCTCTCCCACATATACTGATCTTCTTCTGCCCCAATTTATCCATGTCCCAGTGGAATGTCACAGACCATTGAGGAATTGGAGCTCTGGTCCTGGTTAGCTTAATATAGGAACCCTATTACTAACTTTTGAAAAATTCTCTTAACCACTGTGGTTCTCGTGAGTAAAATGGAGATCATTGGACTAAATACTCTCAAAGTGCTTTTTGGCTCTAAGACTCAGGACTTTACGATCCAGCTCAGCCAAAGTAACTGCTCCCGTCTCCAGACTCCTTTTTCTCTGTATTTTTCACGTCTAAGATGCTGTCTTATGTTATCTAGTGTAAAGGCCCCTCCCCCCTCCTCCCTCTTTCCCATACGTCTTCCCTTGATCTGCAGAATTTGCGATCTTTGATGCATTCATAGTTCCCATGATCAGGAAAACCTCTCCTCTCCAAATCCCATATTTCCACGTGGAAAGGTCTCCTAAAGTAACATTCCTGGTCTCTCTTGGTGCCTGTAGTGATTTCTCCATTGAGGTAGATGACCCGCCTGGTGGGTGTTTGGGAGAAGGAACGATACACTGGTGCTCAGCCCCTTCGTAGTGGTTCTTTCCTGGGATCCGTCTGCCAAGGACACAGTTGACCTTCTCTCTGCCATTAAATCTGGAGCCGGCCCTGTGGGAAGGCCTAGCACTGCCAGTATTACTTAAGATTCAGGTTGGCTGAAAATGACAGAAAACCCCAAATGACTAGAGTTTAAGTCAGATAGAACTTTCTTCTTTATCATATGTAAATGAAGTCAGCATAAAGCAGTCCGGGGCCGGCATAGCACGTCATTACTGTCTTAGTCAGCTCAAGCTGCTGTAACAAAATACCATAGACTGCATGGTTTAAAAAACAAAAATTTATTTGTCACAGTCCTAGAGGCTGGGAAGTCCCAGATCGAGGTCCAATTCAGTTCTTGGTGAGGGTCCTCTTCCTGTTTGCAGACAGCTGCCTTCCATCTGTGTTCCTACATGACAAAGAGAGAGATCATCTCACTTCTATCTCTTCCTATAAGGGTACTAATCCCATTCATGAAGTCACCCTCATGGTCTAATTACCTTACAAAGGCCCATCTCCAAATACCATTGCACTGGGGATTAGGGCTTTGATGTGAATTGGGATAAGACACAAACATTTAGTAGCATTCTGTCCTTGGCCCTCCCAAATTCCTGCCCTTCTCACATGCAAAGTATTTATTCCATCCAACAGGTCCCAAAGCCTTAACTTATTCTGTCATCAACTTTAGAATCTTAAGTCTAAAGCCTAAATATCATCTAACTCAGATCTGGGTGAGACTTGATGTTCAATTCGTCCTGAGGCAAAATTTCATACCAGCTGTGAACCCATGAAACTAAACAAGTTACGTGCTTTGAAAATACAATAGTGGGATAAGCATAGGATACACATTCCCATTCCATGAAAAATAAGAAAGAAGTAAGGGATGACAGGCCCCAAGCAAGAAAACTTGACAAGGCAAACTCCACAGGATCTCAAAGGCTTGAGAATTAGCCTCTCTAGCTGGATGCTTTGCCTTCCAGACTCACTGAGACAATAGCACCACCTTTTAGACCAAGAGATCTAGATGAGGTTCTCTAGACAAACAGAAAGAGAGGGAGAGGGAGAGAAAGAGAGAGAGATAATTGGCTGAAATGTTAAACAATTTGCTTTGTAAGCTAGAGATGGAAGACAGACAATGATGCCAGTCCCGGTTGGAGTACAAAGGCATGAAAACCCAGAGAGCCAACAGTGTAAGTCCCGGTTGAAGCCTGAGTGCCAGGGAAGACCCATGTCCCAGCTCTGCGGTCAGGCAGAGAGAGGTCATATTCTCCCTTCTTTTGCCTTTTTGTTCTATTCAGGCCCTCAGCAGATTGGACACTGTCCACCCATATTTGGGAGAGAAAGCTGCTTTACTAAGTCCATCAATTCAGATGATAATCTCATCTGGAAACAGCCTCACAAATACACCCAGAAATGATATTGAGTCAGATATTTGGGCACTCCATAACCTGCTCAAATTGACACATAAAATTAACTATCATAATTGCCATCAGAAAAGCAGCCACCTTTTGTCTTATCATTCTATCAACGTCAACAGGTAGTTAGAACCTAATGGTGAAAGAGGGCTTCTCGAACTCCAGCCATCACATCCACTTTCCAGTTAACAGAAAGAACAAAGGGGATAAAGAAAGTCTTTCCTTAAATGCACTTCCTTGAAGATTCCACTTAAGGGCATACACCATTTAGATTGCATTGGACTGGACTTAATCATATGGCCATACTGTGCTGCAAAGAAGGCTGGGAAATAAGATCTTTATTCTAGGTGATTAGGTGTCCCACTAAAACCTAGAAATTCTATTACTAAACAAAAAAGCTATTGTATATTAGGAACAACTAGCAGTCTTGGCTATCTCATTCATAACAGAAATCTAAGCAAGCCCACTTAGCCATTGTTTAGAAATACATTCTCAATTATCAGTCATGAAGGAGAAATCCAGATCTCCTTTGGCCTGCCTCCTCTGTGGCTCTCTCAATTGTTTCAAACTCAGAAGCGGAAGAAGGGATGTATTTATTGAATATCAATACCTATCAACATATCATAGCAAATCAATAGAGATGGTTAACTGAATATAGCTGTCTCGGTTCTGTTCTGGAAACAAGGTATCAATACACCAAAGAAACATCCATCCCCGTCCCACTGAAAACAATTACACATAATATGAATATGAAAATATGCACATTTTTCTATATAACATAAGCACCTTGTGAGAAAAGCATAGAGCAGTATTGAGAAATCGCTCTGGAGGAAGATAAATGGAAAAATATAATCATCTTATTCTCCACCCAGTTCTAAAGTTAAAGATGCTGGTCGTATATTCCCAAACAGCAAGGGGCTGATACCTGAAAACTTACTTGTGTCTTGTAGCTTTTGTATTAAGGCCAAAGCCCACTTAATACTGAATTGTCATGATATTTTACAAGAATTATATCTATTTTACATTAGATACATGTTTTATTTTACATATTAGATACACATACATTAGACATAGTTTAGGTGAGGTATCAACAAAGCTGTTCATCATTTTTGTTTAAGGGCACATATTATTTAGGATGGGCAAAAAAGCCACATTTGAATAAGTAAGATTTCTTCTGTTATTCACAGAATGATTCATTTCATGTCACACACACTTCATTTTTGACTCATAAAGTACGTCAAAACAGGCTTTGTAAGACATAATTATTGAGGCTATTTTGGGCTGCTATTCACTGCCTTTTCCTAGCTTCCCTGCATTAATAACCAGTTTTTTTCCTCTTTAGTATTTAGTATCCAACCAAAAAGAATGGGTGTCAGCCAATCAGCATCTCGGATGATGACTCATGCCATCAAAAGCTTAAAAATATTGAGTCCTTATCAACAAAAATTAAGCCTGCTGTTACACACTTAGGCACTGAGCTAGATCAGGGAATACAGTGGAAAATAAGACGTGGCTCCTGCTCCATTTCTCACCTGCTGAAAATGTAAGTGTTGGATCTTTCCCAGGGGAAATTTGTATTTTAACACCAAATAATCAATGTCATTTACTTTACAGCTAACCAACTGCCTTCATTTGCATTGAGCTCATTTGAGTTGCACAATATCCTCAGCCGAAGTTTCCATCATCAGCCCCATTTAACAGACCAGGAAACTGAGGCTTGAGTTAAAAAGCTAGCCTACACATTATTTTGAATTCCAACATCAAAATTGTCCTTAAAAATCACACTCCATATGTTCCTCAGTTCTGGAAATCTTTTAGGAAGGTCTGGATAAAAAAAATATGGAGTGTTTTCGAAGAGTGGTGCCTGAATTTCCATCATCACAGTCCTCTGGGGCGCTTGTCTAACAGGCACGCTCCTGGGGCCCATCCCAGACTGACTGAGTGAGAACACCAGGAGGGGTCCAGAAAAGTGGCAATTGAACAAGCACTTCCCATCCCCTGGCAACTCTGCAGCCCACTGTAGTGTGCAGCCCACTGGAAGAACTCCCCCCCGCCCACACACACACAACCCAGCGAGTGAAGGAAGGGTAGAATATCTCAGGCTAGGAGCAGTGTGCAAACCAAAGGCTGGAGGTATGCATGTTCATCACAAACTCAGAATCCACATACACCAAAATTATCCATCGCATCAGTGTCAAGGTGATGTCATAGATGAACTGCTGAGTTAAAACCTTGAAGGGAGGGGCTGAAATACTCTCACAGCCCTGAGTGCCCCGAATCTCTGAAATACCTCTTTAGCTTCTTCCATCAGATGGGCTGCAACAGCTGGAAGGTCAAAAGTCTGCCTCTTGAAACCAGGGACACAATTGAATCCCAGACACAATCTGCTGCTGGCTGCGAAGATCTGCTTTCTTCTTCTGAGAGATGGTTTTTCCTCCTGAATTACATCCAGGTCCTAAACAAATGGTCTATGGTAATAACTGGAAGCCAAGGGAGTCAGGTTCAAATTCTCTCTCCACCACTGTACTCATGGTATCTCTGTTTGCAAGTCACTGAGCTACCTAATGCTAACAGGGGAATTTATTGTAAAGACACAGGGTATCTCATAGATTCCTAAAGACAGATCCCTATTTTTCTTCTCTTCTTCTCTTGACATGTCTGTTCATTTTTCTTTCCTTTGCCCGAGTAGCTTCTGCTGGTGCCCCGTTTATGTGATGGAACACAGCTCCCTCTCTGCTCCCAGTAATAGCTATAACAGTTTCTGTTCACTTACTTAGGTCAGACATTATTCTAAGCTCTTTATAAATATTATTTTATTTGATCACAAAAATTCCTTGTGATAGGGATGCCACAATTACCCTTGTATACAGATGAAAAAACTGAGACACTGGCAAGTTAAGTAACTTGCTCCAGGATACACAGCTACTTTCGTTGTGGACTCCAGGCAGGGCAAACTCAGAGCCAGTGGATTTATGCTGTGCCATGCATTCTTCATGCCACATACAAAGGTTTATTGGCTGTCTCTCCATTTGATTTCATGTTTCTAAGTAGACCCAGATTGCTCCAGTATGACTGGGGCCTGTACTTACAGAAGCAACGGCTGTGCTTCCTACACTTGTTCCCTCCATACCTGCTAATCTAACCAACCGGTTTTCTGCAAGTCCTTTCTAATCTTTGGGTTTCAGGCTCTTCTACTGCACACTGAAACCAGCGTTTCCAGAGTGCATGCTGTGAAACACTGGTTCTGTGAGCTGATACGCACATCTACAGCTCTGCAGTCCAGTGGGAAATGCTGCTTATTTGATCCCCCTCGTGGACACTCACAATGACTGCCTCCGTGCTAAAGGCTCTGAAAAGTCCAGTGGTGAAGATAACTGATAAACCTGAACACAGCATTTCTCAACTATATTTGACTACAGTAACTCTCCGCCCTCCTCAGTATAGACCAGCAGTTTTCAAATGGCGTACCACATGAATTTTTAAAACATATAATACCTGACTGTTTAGCCAGGGGCCCTGATCTCTTTTCCCTGAGATTGTCAAATAAAGAAATAACAGCCAACACAGCAGTAGTCATCCCGTGTTAATGAATCAAAATTATATCTATTTTTTTGTTAAATTGGCAAAAATATATTTTTTGGTGTGCTGCAGAATTTTAGTGAGTCATTTGTGTGTGCCATGAGATGAAAAAGATTGACAATTGCTGGTCGACCTTTTGACCAGAAATGAAGAATGCTGGTAAACCTTCGACAATGTACAAGATGGCCCCACAATAAAGAACTATCCCCAGATGTTGATAGAGCCAAGGTTGGAACCTCTGTCTGAGCTCGTCATTTTATCCCCCTTGTTAATGATTTGTGTGTAACTCCTGCTGTGGGCTGCATCCACATTGGCCACTGTGACAGGTCCGGGGTGAGCACCCCTGTTATATTGATCTGACTATAGAGACGGACTTTTCTTTTTATGGCCGGAAGTGAGGCATGGTTACTCTCCTCTCCTTCCTCCTCCCCCCTCCCTCCCTCCCTCCTTCCCTCTCTCCCTCCCTCTCTCCCTCCCTCTCTGGTGTTTGGAAACAATAAAATATGTTACCCCACCTGTCTTTGACAAATACCTTATGACCACAGGAAGAACGGAGCCCAAGAACATGACTCATACATCAAGATGGTAGAGCCTCAGAGGGTCAGAGAGGACCTGAATTTTGTGACATTTGTTGAGCTCCTGGATCCACCAAACCTGAAGTCCATCTAACTGTTAAATTTCTTATTACGTGAGATAAATAAATGTTCTAGTTGTACAAGTTAATCTGAATCATGTTTTGTGTTACTTGAGATACTGTCAAATGGATCTGCATAGTTTCTTTCAGTCTTTTATAATTAGGTGACTTAGCCATTGTAAATGTAACCAAGATCCTTCCAGCCCAGGACATATTCAGTGGAAACATGTACATAACTCTAAGGGATGCTGGCAGAAGATTCAGGGAAGACTACATTTTCACCGGATTGAAGAATATTTGGGCCACTCCACATTTTCTGTGCCTCTCAGATCCACCTCAGATGTATTCAGGACATAACAAAAGGCAGACAATTTATTTTACTAAGATGATAACAGGTGTGTTTGGGACCCCATCAACCTTGCCTTCTGCCTGTTCTTGTCGCTCTGGTTTCAAACAGCTGCTCCTTTTCCTGCTCCTGATCTGCGGGATGTTCAGGAACCATCTATCCACCGCCATGATCATCATTGTTCATCACAGTCGCAGTTGCTGCGGTCACTTGCCATGACCATTAAGTACTATCTTTAGGACAAAACAGCCCAAGTTTCAGGGTTCTGTGTTAGGGCAGCATTTGAACAATGTCAGTGGTAGCTAGGATGACTGAGTGCTTGCAATAACCAGTACTTAGCACTTGACACACCTCCTCTCATTGAATCCTCACAGCCACTCTGCATTTCTGGCACTACTATTAACCCTATTTTCCAGATGAGGTAATGGGCCACGGAAAGGTTAAATAATTTGCCAAGTCCACACAGCTGGTAGATGAAGCTCTTTTTCCTGGATCATAAGAAATAAAGGATGAAGTCCTTATGAGTTAGTTTGTTTTAATTAAATTGGTCTTTTCTAAAATATTTGATTAAAAACAAGAGATACACAAGATAATCTTACCAAACCGTATGGGGAGTGATTAAATAAAAGTAGAAATCTCTTTTGCCGATAATGGTCTTTTTCTAGGTTTACTGTCCCTCTCTGTCAGAGTAAAATCTGCTGGAAGTTTCTGGATGATTTTTGCATACACAATGAAGCAGTTCTTCCCTTTGAATCATTATTTCCTACCTCCCCCCTTCCCTTCCCCTTTTAGGACAGCTCTCCATTAACACAGACCATCCTTTGCCTTTTCCCTGTGTCTTTTCCGGCTCCCCACACCCCATGTCCACAGGTCCCTTTGCACCTTCCTGGAGGTCAGGAACTGCCCTTTCTTGACTGCAGCACAGACAAATCATCAAAGCATGATCACAATCACAATCACGGGGTAAGAGGATGAGAACTCTGTTACCAGTATCTTGTGATGAAAGAAAGAAAAAAGATAAAAAAAAGAAAACCCTAAAAAGCAGAAGTTTCCTGAGAAGCCTTCCGGCAGCTCTGTTGGGCAGATCTCCCTTCCTCACATCTGAGTTGTCACCCTAAATCCATGGACTCTGCCTAGTTGTTGAAATGCCTGGGTGAGCCCTCAGATGGACAGTTAAATAAGCACATGAGGTCACTGGCAAAAGAAGGCATTCCCAAGGATCTGTTTTCTCCTGGAGATCCCCAGGTGACAAATGACAATAGACCCAAGTGTGAACTTGGGGTTCCACCTTTTGTTCTGCTTTCACCACGAGCTGCTTATGTTTTTGTTGGTGGTGGTAGTGAAGTTCAAGTGCAGCCCTTGCAGAAAGGTTCTAGGAAATAACCCTGCAAACACGGTGTTCCAACGCATCCTCTTCCAAATGCTCGCTCTGTCCGGAAGTGGCACATATTTCCCAGCCGCTGCTAATCCAGGCTCACTCTCCATCTTTCTAGTGTTTTTCAGTAGCATTAGCCTGAGTTTTAGTGAATAACAAACAATTATTCCCCTAGAAAAACCAAATGGAAACTAGGCAGTGGGTCTCCTGGGGCCCAATCAATGCTGTTCACGTCTGACAAAGATGTGTGGCTGTGGCTCAGGGGCAAGGGGTGAGAGCTCCAAGCCCACACCTGGAAGACTGCATGACATTAGTGACTGAACAGTGACTTTGAGAGGTGTTGTACTTCATAAGGAACAGACTTGACCAGCTGGTGCAAAACAAAAATAAATCGACTTGCTTTGTGGTCGTTTACATGTCATGAACCTACAACGTACCCACTGACTTTTGACTGGGTCACTCAGGTCACTCCTTCCAAGGCAAGGTACAAAATGTAAAGATCTAATCTTGTCTTAAGCACAGCACTCTCTCTCTTTCCATGTTCATCACCTCCACCTTGACGCTGTCTAACTCCTTGGTCGTACTTCACCACCTAGCTGCTACCACCACCCCCAGACAAGGCATCTGGTGCTCTCTGTTTGCACCACACTAGGATGGCCAGTTTCATTTGCATTTCATATAAAACCAAATATTTTTAGTGTAAGGATATTCTAAGCAATATTTATCAACACTTATCCGAAATTTAACTAGGCATTCTGCATTTTTATTTGTAGATCTGGCAGCCTCACTCCTCTGCTACTTACTCTGGTTGGCTTTGGAAAAAGAAAAAGATGGGCACTCCCCCACCCCCTACACTTAAAGCTTAAGGTCACTTACTCTATCACTCCGTGGAAGAGTTATCTGCAATGAAAGCTTAGAGCATTTTTTTTTTTTTTTTGTCAGTCTGTTTGAAGTGATTGCCCGGTGAATATTCTCTCCAAATTCCAAGGCACAGAGGTGAGGGAAGAAAAATATGTGGAGTTTTTTACACTTCACAGTCAGTTAACTAACTCAGAGTAAGGACCCCATTTCTCTCTCTCAAACTACTATAAGAAGCTGTCCATTCCCAACACATCAGAAGTGAAACAGAGAGTTAAATACCAGCAGCCATGTATTGAGATTGCAAATGCCTGCTTATCATTCCTCAGTTCATAAAAGGACCATATCTTGTATTGTCAATTTGATTAAAGGCTTCAGCTTCAAAATAAAATCCGTGTCCAAGGGGCTTTCATTTTCCCTTTGATAAACGGGCATAATTCACTTTTCTTTAATGTTATTCCAAAGAGCGTTGTGTTACAATGAGGTTTTTGTGATGCCCCAAAAACATTTTGAAACTGTTCTTATCTTTCCAGGCTCTTGCTAACAGCCACCACAATATTCTCTTGGGCATAAGCATGCCTGCTCTACTGAAGGCTCAAGAAATAAGTTTATAGCCTCTGGAAGTTGGATCTCCCGGGTGAGAGGGAGAAAAGGTAGCATATAAATTCTTTTCCACAAAAAGGCTTTATCAAATGACTGCAACAGAACATACTAGGTAACTAGTTTCAGATTCATTTTCAATCAGCATTTTGTGAGCACCGGCTAGGTACCAAGTGGTTCATAGACCAGTAGTTCTTAAACTTGACTGCATATTAGAGTCGCACAGGGAGCTTTTTAAAAATACTGCTCTCTGGGGCTCACCCTCAGACTCAGGCTTAATTGGTTTGGGTGGGAGCTGAGCATTAGTTTCTTTGAAAGCTCCCCAGTGATTCTAAGCTAGGGGTAGCAATGGGAAACACTGGTCTATACAATTTTATTTGTTCTGCCCAGCAATCTGACCAGGCATCAGCAGAGTGGTGTATCCTATAACGTGCGAGGGCACTGCCCACTTATGGTACAGCCATCTCCACGACCGCCTCCTCAAGCTGGGCCTTTTTCATGCCCCTTTCATACTCTGTCAGCTCCAGACACCAGAGGGCTGCTGGGGATTTCTTTCTTTCCTTTTTTTTTTAATTGAGTCCTCTAAAAAGAGTATAAATGCTCAGTGCATCCCCCAACACTAAAATCAACCTATCAAAAATGATAGATCTATTTTACACTCTGTATTATCAAGCATTTAATGTGCCCCCAAGTGAAGGAACAGTATAATAAACCCCCATAACCCATCAGTCAACTTCAACAATGATACGCATTTTCCCAGCCCTGTTTTCTCTCTATCCTCTAGGGGTTTTGCTTGCTTTTACTAGAACATTTTTATAGGACATCCCAGTCATCATATCATTTACTTATAGCTAACCCAGCATATGTCTCTAGCACCTGAGGACCTCTTTTGATTGGTGTAAAATAAAAGTAATGTAAAATCTACTGTTTAAACCATGTCTGCCAGTGTACACTTTAGTGGCATTAAATCTTTTCACACTGTTGTGTGACCAGCATCATCATTCATTTCTAGAACTTTTTTTATAGCCCAAATTTATGTCCCAAACTGAAACTCTGTCTCCATTAAAAACTAACTCATCACTCCCCTTCCCCCAGGCCCAGGCCACCACCACTCTACTTGCTGTCTCTATGAATCTGACTGCTCTAGGTTCCTCGTGTAAGCGGAATCACACAGTACTTGTTCTTTTGGGTGTCTGGCTTATTTCACATAGTGTGTTCATCCATGTTGTAGCATGGATCACTTAAAGACTTTTTTTCTGTAGCAAAATCCAATGCCATTTTATTGAACCATCTGATATTAATGTTCCCTTTAATCTGACAGTGTCCCCTCATCCAAAACCCAGCGTTGTTTTGTGTGCCACTCACTTGTCAAAGAAGGCAGGCCATTTTTGTCCTGTAGAGTTGCCCACATTAGATCTGGCTGGTGGCATTCTCACTCCCTGGGAACCTTTCCACATGCTCCTCCATCCTATTATTTGCTGAGAGCTGGTGCATAGATCTAGAGGCTCAGCCAAAGTATTACCAATTTTCTGGCAAGACAACTTTACGGGGAGTATGACATAGATCACATCGTGCCATTCAGGAGGCCAGTCATGTCTGATTATCCTGATGTTGACATTGCTTGGATGATGTCACCCTGTGCTTCTATCCAATTTCTGTGTGGTAGAATTTCAACACTGAAAGAGGCCACTCTAAGTACATGACCCCCTACCCAGCTTTTCTCATCTGTTCAAGGGAAGAAACAGGACCAAAGAAGTTCAATGCTTTGTTCAACAACAATTGTTTGTCAACCAGTATTTTTAAGCTTCCAGTTCTGAGACTACCCAAGGCTCTTTGCACGTAAAGGTTCATGGCTCCTCCCCCCTGCTTCCCATGCAGCTCAGTTCTTAAAGTACTTACTAGGCTCTGAAAACTGCCTGGAGGAAACAGCAAGCCACAGGAAGGCAGAGATCTTAACTACTGATCCTTCAGTGAACCCTCTGGACACAGGATATTTCCTGAGACAGAGTAGAGGGCTGATAACCATTTGTTACATAAATGAATGAATGAATGAATGAATGAATGATGATTAATTAATTTAACTAAAAGATACAGGAACTTTTGGGGCAGTTTTCTAAACATATGTTTCCCCATCTTCTTTATATACATATATTTTCACAAAAGAATACCCAATAGCTGTTAGATCCTGTCTATGATTTTATCTCAATATGAATTTTACATTTTTGTAAAAAGCAGTGTGATCCTTTGCCAAATGTCTTTTTCTGGAAGATCTCACAAGGAGTCAAGGACTGGCTTTGATTTCCCCGAAAAGGCTTTGAAGTCTCTTACCTGGATGCTCTGTTGTCTCTCTGAGATTTCCAGAGAGTAAAGGTTTTCAAGTACAATTCTGCCATGTCGTTCTGACACTAAAAACCATCCAGCGTCCTTCCATTGTGCTTAGAATAAAACCCAGACTTCTGGCTGGGACCCCCAAGTTCCTGCCCGTCTTACTTCATGTCCATCTCTCCAACCTCATAGCACCTCTGCTTCCACTCCCCTGACCCCGGAACCTGCATTCCATTTGCACCCACGGCTCTTGCATCTGCTTTTTCCTCTGCCTCACCTGCTCTTCCTCTGCTCTTCCTAAAGATGTTTTATCTTCTTCCCTCGCCTTCCTGATCAACTTCCCTAGGACAACCGTATTTAAAATGGGCCTCGTCTGATTACCCATTATTCCATCACCCTGGGCATTTACTTCATAGCACTATCACAGTCTGTAATTATCTTATTTGTTTATTTGTTTCCTCACTTATTATCCCTCTTCTTTATTAGAATACAAGCTCCATGAAAACATAATTTCTTTATCTTATTTACTGCTTTATTTTCAACAACTAGCACAGTGCCTGGTACAGAAAATGAGCTCAATAACTGTTTATTAGGGAAATGAACTAAGGCAAACTTTCAAAAGCTTGTGAATGCAGAATGCCTAAACCTTTAGCTCATCCTGCCTGCTCCCCAGCCCCCACCCTGGTCCTCACCCCAGCGCATAGCTAAGCTCCCTGTCCCACTTTAGCTCAGCTTGGCCCCAGACTCTAGGGAAGGATGAAACAGCCCTGGTTTGCTGGGATCTCACAACTCATTCCCTTAATGTTAGGCCTGCTCCCACTTTGGACCTAAGGTCTAACTCTTAAGGTGGTGGCTTATGCCTGAGTCTAAATTTTCACATTATTTCTCAGGTCGTACACAGACTCTTCCTTGTTCTCCCTGCTCTTGCCTCTGCCTAATTTTTGTCCACTCTCCTCTCACCCTAAGAGTTAATGTATTGGTCTTAGTCCAGTCCCTATACTCGGATTGCTGCCACTGACTTGGTCGGACACTCTGTATCTATCCCAATGTCTCCCCATCAAAGCCTTTCCCAGTCCCCCTTTCCCAACCTTTGCCCAAAGCAACCAACACCTGGATAGTGGGTCATAGTATTAAATGCTGTTACATCAAGAGCAAGGAAAATTTAACTCCTCTTCCTCTATGAAAGGAGGGAAGCATGTCCCCAAGACTTTGAAAAGGAAGCAAAAGTAGGTATCTTTCTCTTATAAATACTTAGAATAAAAATAAACAGCAGCATTTTGTATCTGAACTATTGTGGTGAACCACATAAAATTGCCTGTATGTTGCCTAATAAAAACAGAAAGTTCTTATCACTCACCTGACTGTGTCACCCAGACACAGCACCCAAAGCTACTGTCAGCTGTTTTGGACTACCTAGGAGTGGAAAAAATATAGATGTTCATTTCAGAATGAAAACTGGGACCAAAAAACTCTATAGAGAAAGCCTTACCAGTCCCTTTGGCATTGCTTAGGACACCTTCAGCCAAGGATAAGAAGGAAACATTGGTTATTTATTCACTCCCTCAGCACAGATGCATTTAAGCCCTACTGTGTGCGAGACATCATGCTGTTAACCTAACATTAGTTATTCTTCCTTTCTAGGAAGACCTTTGTGTTATAATAGAAACAGCACTAGTTTAGAATCAGAAAAACCATGGCTCAGTTCCCAGGTTTGTTCTTCATTAGTTGTGTTTCCATGGGGGAGTTTTATACTCTCCCTTTGTGTTGTCAGTTTCCCCACTGGGTACAAAAACATTCCCACACTATACTTTCAGGATGAAATAAGTTGATCTATATGTCAAGTACACGTACTATGGGCAAGTTCCCTTCATTCCTTTTTTTCATGAGTGCTTTATTTATTCTCAAGTTTTCTCATGGCAGCCATGACCTCTGGTCTAAACAAGTTGTTCAGGTTGGAGCAGACACTTATACTGAGCAGAATAAAAGTCTGGGGTAAGGTTCATAGACACAATGTTAAGAATCCCTGATATATGTTTAGACATTTCAATAATCAGTGGAGATGTTTCTGACTCCAAATGATCAGTGTCTGTTTGCTGTCTGTTCTATTTTCGGATATTTTATAAACACAGCCATATCAAAGAGCAACATCAGAGTTCAGCTGTCACACTGGACTTTGCCACTGCCCAAAGCCCTTGGCCAGTGTGATCACTGGTCACAACTAATTGTTGGCAACGCTGCAGAGAGGAACCACTCTTGTATCCTGTTAGAGGAAGTATAAACTGAGAACAATTCTTAGAACAATTTGACAGTCCATATTAAAAATCCAAAAATTTATGAAATTTGGACTCTAGCAATTCATTGCCAAGATATCTGGTGAAAAAAGTAATTCATTAGATGTTTGTTTATAAAAACTTGAGGGTCTTGATTAAATCAAGGGTGGTTACCCACAAAATGGAATACAATTGATGTTGAAATACAATGCCTCATGAAGAAATGAGAAAGTATAATCTATTGTTAAGTGGAAAAAAGCTGATTGTAAAATAACACAATACAATGTTTATCTTTTTTAACCAAATATACCAAAGTTTAACAGTGGTTATATCATATATCCCTCACGCATATGGAAAGATTATTGGTTTTGTCATTCTCTGCGCATTTCTTTATTTTCCAAATTTCCTGAAAACTGTATAAAGTATTTAAGAATACTTTCAAAACTAGTATGTGTGTTGGGGTTGGAGAAAGGGTGCATCTTTTTGTCTGTAAGTTGTTAACTCAAAAACGACTCTGTAGATGGAGTTCCACCATGGGGGAAGAGAGCAGAGACTTCTGAAAATGAGGACATTCTCATCGGTGGGGATGCAAATGGTCACTGTCGCACCACAATCATGAAAGATGTAAGGGTCCATCTTTTGGCTCTTTCCCTATTCTGCACTGGCACATATTTAAAACATGGTATAAGTTTTCCAGGCTACTTGTAAAAAATTCTCTTGATCAGTTGCATTCAGCTCAGTGGATGAAACAATGGGATATGGGGGAAGGAAGGAATCTTAGAAACAATTTTTTTTACTCCTCCCTTTCTTAGGTGAGGCATCCAAGATCCGAGGAGCCTAAAGATTCGTCTTAGGTGGCAGAGCTAGTCACACCCCTATATATGGCCCTGTGTAGCAAGTACATTGGCGTTCACAGGATGAATGGGGAAAGACTATCAGAGATTAAGAAGCCCCTTCACAAAACTGTCCATTTGGAACAAGGTGGGGCAAAAAGGCAGAAACAAGGCAAGAAAGAAACTGTGTCTGCCAGGATTCCTCGAGAGGAGAGAACAGTGTTTGCCCCCAGGAATGTTGTGATAAGCTTACCTAGACAAGAAGCTGAGGCCTTGGGGCCATGGAATGGCTGGTTCCAGGGCTTCGGGAAGGGGTGCTGAACCCCTCTGCACAAGTGGAGAGAATTGTATTTGTTCCTCAAGAAGTGAAGGGTGGAGAAAGAGAAAATACATTAAGAAATGCTGATCTTGAAATGTTGGTGAGTAAGTCATTTTTCATGAGGACCATGAATAGCTGAGCTCTGTATCCAAGTTGGGGCAACCAGCAGTTTGACTTGTACCAGCTCATCCCCCTTTGTCTGAGACTTTCCCAGTTTTAGCATTGACAGTCCCATGTCCCATGAACCCTGCAGTCGGCAAACCAGGGCAGTTGATCACCCGAGGGCAACTTGTGCAGTTATGGGAAGAGGAGACTTCATCTGACATGAGTTATAAAATAAATTTTTAAAAATCCAAGAGACTAACAAATTTTGCAAAACATTCTCAAGTTTTGCAACAAGTTAAATGAGCAAAATGATAAAACAAACATCCCTTCCCACATTCAAAGAATCTATAACTTTTCAAAAGCCAGTTCCTAAACCATAACAATTCTTTAAAACATTTATGAATGTGAGAGGCTTAATAAGAAAGTTTCCTTCTTGCCATTCTTGTGCCCAAAGACCAGAGATTACATTCCTGCCCTGCCAGTTGTACAGTTCACCAGACCTCTGTGATATCTGTGGAAATCACACCTCCTTTAAATAAGACCCAGCTTCTCTATGTAAAGGGAAATACAATCATACTGCTTCAATGTACTGAGGTTTAAATGAGCTTGTGTGCATAGTAATGACTTAAAAATTGTAGTTTCTCTGGCTTTGACTGGTTACATCTGCTGTTTGCATTTCTATTTCATTTTTAGATCCTCTGCAAATATGCTAATATTCAAGGAAGAAGAAGGGTGCATACAAAAGCCCAGCAATCACAGTGCTGTGCCAGAAGATGCTCCCTAGCCCATAAAGCTGACACATTTCCCCCTCCTGGCTTTCCTCACTTTTCCCTTCCTAGTCTCCCTTATTCTCTGTAGCTCCCGAATGAAGAGTTGGGTTGCCACTACCTGGCCCCTCCTGCTTCAGAGAGAAACCTGTACTTGGGAGGAAGATTCAAGCCAGGTAGGAACAGATATACCTTTTGACACAGTTCTCCTAACAGCCTTTCTCATGGTCACAGTGCTAGGATGGAGTAAGGGGAAAGTGACGGAAAGATATGAATGTCGAACAATACTACCATCCATCGAACTCCTGAAGAGCAGTTAGGGAGGCCTGGTTCTGAGAAGTAGAGGATAATGGTTCTCAACCTTAAATGAGCATCAGAATCACCATTTAGAAAAATCAAAAATGTCTGGAGATTGATTACAGACTTCCTCAATCTGTAGGTCAGCTAAGGTCTGAATGTTTGTGCCCCCCACCCACACCACCCAAAGTCATATATTGAAATCCTAATCCTTCAGGTGGTGGTATAAGGAGGTGGGGCCTTTGGGAGGTGCTTAGGTCATGAAGAAGGCACCCTCATGAACAGGATTGGTGCCCTTAAAAAGATGTCCCAGGGAAATACCTTGCCCCTATGTGAGGATGGAGCAGTCTGCAACCTGAATGAGGTCTTTCACCCAACCATGCTGGCATCCTGATCTTGAACTTCCAACCTCCAGAATAGTGAGCAATAAATTTCAGTTGCTTATAAGATACTAAGTCTGTGTCATTTTGTTATAGCAGCCCAAATAGACTAAGACAAGATTTATATTTTTAGCAGGCACCTGTATATTTAATTACTTCCTCCGGTAATTCTAATGTACAACCAGGGTCAAGAACTTTGAATATGGCATGTGTGTGGTGCAATGGTTCTCAGCCTGGGCCATTCTTAGGCAAGTGAAATGCAGGCTACACTTTGAGAAAGGCTCTTTGACACTGAAGCTAGGTCAGAAAGGGTGATGCAGCTTCTGCCTAGTTATCTGGGAATGCTCATCCATGGAATCCAGCCGCCATGTTGTGAGAAACCCAAGCTCCCTTGTGGTGAGGTACATGTCGAAATAGCTGGCCATGTGAGCCCTCTTGGGAGTGGATCTTCTAATCTTAGATCAGCCACTCCAGGTGATACCATGTACAGAAAATGCGAACTGTCTCCACTGAATCTTACCCAAACTGCAGATCAGTGTTATAAATAAATGATTGTTGTTTTTAAACCATTAAATTTGGAGTATTTTGTCATATAGCAATAGATAACTGAAACACTTAGCAAATGGTGGAGCTCACATTTGAACACAGGCATTCTAACTCCAGGGTCCATATTTGCACTTGCTACAGAGTGCTGCAGCTGCCCAGATTCCCCTTCAGGACTGGAAGGCATATTCATTCAACACAAACACCTCTCAGCTCTCAGACCTCTATAGCTATTGCCCTTGGCTGAAAAGAACCATCTTGCCCAAGGTCATGACTCCCTTCAGGGGCAACTTGCATCCAAGATCTGACTGACGCAGGGATATAAAAGATCAGCCTCCTTACCCCATCTTGGGCCAACTCTGAAGGGCTACCCCAGCTTCAGAACTCTCTACGAGGTCATCTAAGGCCTTGTTGCTGCTGCATCAACTTCTCTCTTTTCCCAGTTCATTCTTTCACTTCCTCCACAGGTGCTGATCCTGAGAGACCTTCCCCAAACCCTGCTGCCAGCAAATCTCCATTTCAGAATCTTCTTGGGGAGCCCACCTGCAACACTGAAACTACATTAAGAGTAAAGGGAGATGTCTACAAAGGTTGTAAGCAGGAGACATTCAAGCAAAGGCACTTGGTGGGAATAAGATAGAAGGAGGTTGGTCTATGTAAACAACTTCTATTGAATGCCTACTGCATGGGAGTGTAAAGACAAGAGACTGTCTTTATCTAGAAAAGTTTGCTATCTATTAAAAGATATAAGCAAGGGAACAGAAATTACAATGCATTGTAACAAGTACTGTGAATGAGAGGGATTCTAACAGGGCTATGGGAACCCAAAGAGGCAGGAAAGGTATCTCTGAGTTTACAAATGTAAAGAAAAATATGAGCAGCACATAGGGGTTCTACAGGAACTGCTGAAAATACAAAGGACGGGAAACGGTAAGTGATATAGCTAGAAAAGTTGGCGTAGGCTGGACCATGAAAGGCTTTGAGTACTCTGCTTAGTGGAATATATTTCACTTTATGGGAAAATAAGGCTCCACTGCAAGGGTTCAAGAAATGGACTATCAGAGTTATGCTCACATTATGGAAAATCACTATGGCCCCACCTTGGAAGATGATTTTAAAAGTGGCAAGACTGGAGGCAGGGAGAGCCTTTGGGGTTTGCTGATGCAATGATCCAGATGAGAAATTATGATCTTTTATTGTTATTATTATTCAATGGTGCCAACTAAGAGAAATGGGAGTTCTGTACCTTCCCCTCCCCACCCACTTCCTGCCAAAGATTGAACCCTCTAATCTGGGCTGTCTATGCTAAATGTGGCTGCCTGTGCTGATTAAATTGAGCAGTTAGCTGATGAATCCTCTCCTCTGTGGAGAGGCTGAGAAAGCAGAAGAAACAACAGTAGTTTACCAGTTTCATAAGAAACAGAGCAAATGAGTTCCTCTATCCCCCAGCCCTCCAGAAAAAGCATCAGTTCCCCAAAATGAAGATCTATGTTAACTAGGCACTTCTGTGACACACCACTGCCCAGCCAAATGTTGAGACATCCCAGGCACCCCTGAGGAGTGCGTCCCTGCCTGAGGATGTCATGACCACTTGAGAAACTTTCCTCAAGGATGAGAACATTTCAGCTGGCAGCCGGTATCAAGAATATCTATTCCAGCTGGTGCCAGAACTTATTTGTTGTTTGTGTTTGTCTTCAAACATTCACTAGCCACCATTTCTTTGGTTCCAGGAGAACAGAGACCTGTAAAAAATGCAGCAAGGAATGAAGCCTGGAGGAGGTTACTTTCGTGACTCGCTTGGAATGGAACAATATCAAATAACACATCTAAGAACTTCAGAAAATTGCTGGAATCCTTTGAGATTAAATTCCCTTGGGATTAGGATGTGGGACTGGAGGTAGGGTAAGGAATTGGTTTTGTTTTATTAACCACAATCTACACACACACACACACAACTACTCCAATTCACTTAAAATTTTAATGAAAATAGGTCATAATGAACATACTTAAATGTGAGTACAACAGATTATAGTAACAGAAATATGTTTTCTTTTCACCTTGTCTGCCTTTTCTCCCATTCCCAATTTCCATTTTTCATGCCGTAGGAATTGCTCTTTCCAACTTCTTCAGTATCCTTCCAGTGATGGCATATATATACTCATATATGCCAGGGGTTTGATATATATACATATATATATAATTTTACACATATTTTAGCATACTATTCAAAGATTTATGCATCTTGCTTTTTAAAACAATAATATATGCTGAGCATCTTCCTGTACCAGTATAAATAGAATCTTATTTAATAGCTACATAGGATTCTAACATATGATTGTGCCATAATTTATTTAACCAGCATCCTACTAATAAACTGTGCCCCAAATTTTGCTATTTATTACAAATAATTCTGCAGTGACTATCTGTGAATGTATATGTGTATTGTGCAAATATGTGCATTTGTCAAATGCGATTTTGTACAAATGCGATTACTGCACAGAAGGTATGTACACTTAACATTTTGAAAGATACTAACAAATAGGCCCTGGAGCATTGCTCCTGATGCCCTGCCACATCCCTTCCTCAGTCACTCATGGTTTTCTAGAGAAATCACATGCCCCTCTTTGCCTGAGGGATTTCCCTGGCTTTAAGAGTGAGCTTTGTTCACCCACAGGGTGGACCAGAAATGGTGAGGAGGGAATACATCTAAGAGCAGTCCTCCATCAATGACACACAGGAGTTGACATAAAGAATGTCCCACTTTCTTCATCCTTTGGCAGGGGACAACTCTGCCCAGCAACAGCGGAATTCTACCACAGGGGAACTGAGCCTCAGCTCTCCCCAGTGGTAACTGTCTCATAAACATACCTTTTGATTGGCTCCCTTCTTTTTCTTCTTTCACTTGCCCACTCCCTTACCAATGTCTCATGGGACCACCTCCCGAATAAACTACTTGCCCTCAAATCTTTGTCTCCAGGTTAACTTCTGAGGGCACTCAATTAAAAGATGCCCTCCATCTCAGTTGTAATAATTTGCACTTCCACCAACAATGCCTGTCCCTTATCCCCAACTCATGGTCAGTTTTATTATCTATGCATTTGTTCATTCATTCAACAGACACTTGTTAAGCATTTTCTATGTGTCAGGCCACTTACTGGCCCCTGAATCAGTACCAGGCATTGGAAATCAACAAACTATCTCTATGACCTGCACTCCTCCTCCTTTGACATATATACAACTTCTAAGACAGCTAAGTCCAATATTATTCCACAGTTGGAACAAAGCACTTAAAATATATCACTTTGACTAAAGCAATGAATAAGTGAGATATTCCAATAATATAATCAGCAGCAACTAGACTGGCTATCAAATCCTTCCCAAGTCTGCTAAGGGGTGGGGTTGAAGAGATCAGAGATGTTAGACCTTTGAAGTAGGTCAGGGGGACTAGGACAGAAAATATTCTTCAGAGATTCGACATGTTGATCTAGACAAAGGTCTGGTCCAGAACAAAAAGAAACTGTACTCAGTAATATTGTCATAAGGCTACAAATGGTGTGCTTTTATGATTTATGGACATGTTTTTGTTTTTCAGACTGCCTGTTTTCATAGTAAAGAGCTTTATTCCCAGAGCACTAATTAATGGAGGTATTATTGTTTTTAAAAGAACAAGAAGGAAATTCACTCCTATCCTGGATAAATGCCACAGTCTGCCTTCCCTGCTCCTCAACCAGGACTGCCAAGCTTTGCTGGGAAGAAGTCCCTCCATTCTGTAATCATGGACTCCAACCACATGGACCCTTGATACTTTGAATAAAACTCGTAATTGATTTTGGTCAGCTTTTTCCCCACTCTTCTCAGCAGCTGTTTCAGACTTTTTCCTTTCTCTTTAAATGTCATGCTCTTTTACTTTCTCTCTTCCTCAAAGTACATGAACCTCTTTTCTACTTTAAAGAAAAAAACCCCAGGAATCCAAACCCATCCACAAACCTCGTCACATTTGCCTTCATTCCCTGCTCTTAGTTGTTGTCCTCTCCACCCAAGGACCTCACCTATTTCTTCTGGTCCCCTCCAACTCATTATTCTAGGGCTGACCTCCTGTATCTGCAGCTTCTCAAGACTTCACTACAGTCCTTTGTCTTCAGCCAATAAACATTCCCAAATCTCTTCCATCTTTAAATAAAAAGGCTTCTCCTGTCATTCACTGTAGCTGTCTCCCTCTTTCATATCTTTGATAATTTAGCTCCTTGAAAGAATCATCTCTTCTCACTGCCTTCACTTCTTCTCCCAATCATTACTAACTTTCTGCATCTTCTTCTACCCACCACAATAAAGATACTGTTTTCCTTTCCCACATTTTCAAATCCAAAAACCCTTTTGCAAATCTCACCTTATTCAAAATCTCTGTAGCAGTGGTTCTGAAAGGTGGTCCCTAAACCAGCAAAAAAAAAAAGGGGAAGGAAGGAAGGAAAAGGGAAGGGAAGGGAA
>PVIA01008589.1:0-70040 GCA_004024845.1 Tonatia bakeri | reverse complement strand
TAAAGAAACAAAACAACAGAACTAGTTGGAATGCTTCTACATTGGAATAACAGAGTTAATAGGGTTTTGGTCATCTCAAAACCCTCTATGTTACAGATGTTAACAGGTTTGCCCAAGACTTTTCTATTAAAATAGATACTCTTTTGTGTGGGAGCAATTTGTACTACAGCAAATTTTAGCTCATTGGAGTCTCCATGTGTCAAGAATAGCGAAGAACACATATTTTATGTAGGATTATTCCATATATTCTTAGGCATATTAAAATAAATATTTCTAAGAAGTATAAGAAAGTAAGTTGCAATGTTTCTGATTTTAATATTTGGTCTGATTTTAATATTTAATTTTTTAGATGGCTTAACAGAATTAATATGCTGACTGCAGGTTATGCAGAAAGAGAGAGGATTAAGCAAGAACAAGGTAAAAGAATGCCTTTTTTAAAATATTTTATTTATTTATTTTTAGAGAGGGGAAGGGAGGGAGAAAGGGAGAGAAACATCAATGTGTGGTTGCCTCTTGAACTCCCCCTACTGGACACCTAGCCTACAACCCAGACATGTGCTCTGAGTGGGAATTGAACTGGAGACCCTTTGGTTCACAGGCCAGTGCTCAATCCACTGAACTACACCAGCCAGGGGAGAATACTTTTTTTTTTAAATAATTGTGTTATACTTCTTTTTTTCTTGTTATTATTCTATACAGTGATTTACTCTTATCACTTGAGAGAAAATACATGTATTAGTTTATGCTTATTTGTCTTCTGGGTACTCTGGATACAAACCATAGTATCTTATAGGTAAAGTTTAATAAATTAAACAGATAGGGAATAAACTCTCAAATTTTTGGAACAGCTAATGTGAAGTTTTCTTCTGTTTGTTGCCAACTCCCTCAGTCTTTTTCCTATGGGAGTAAAAAAACCTCAAAAATTTGAAAGTCTTTAATTGGTTCTATATATTGACCCAATTCTAGGTCCTTGGTGGTGAGGTTTTTTTTTCTGTTTAGTAGTCTTATAGACATTTAAGCGGCCTTTTATGCTAAGAGCTCAAATGAATGATCCCTTATTCAATAAATTATCTTATTTAGTTTTGTTCTTCAATTCTATTACTGTGTAACTGTTCATGGAACTTGCCTTGGTATTGACCTCAGATTTATGAAAAACAATATCATTATGCAAAATTGAAATCTGAACAAAAGCTGTGGTCACCATTCTGAAGCGGCATCACATTTCCCAAAGAGTATTTGCTGTATATCACTTGGAAACATGAATAGTTTTTTGAAAAATTTTGAGACCCTAAAGTTGAAAGAATTTCACAAATTGATACACATACAAACATAGTTCTAGTTGTGTACCCAGTGGGCATAGTGTGTCTGTTGATATGGTGATTCTAAAACCCTTCTGTTTCCTCTCAGAGTATAAACCACAGCCAAAACTTTTTAAAACATCTAAAAAAGAAATGTTAGAGAGATCTAAAGGAGATAATCAGATCCTAAAACTAATTTGTCAGCAAATTTTTAGGACCGGGGTCAGCAAACTTTCGGTAAAGAGCCAAATAGTAAATATTTTAGGCTTTGCAGGCCATAAGAGTTCTGTCCCAACTACTCAACTCTGCTGTTGCAGCAGGAAAACAACTCTAAACACGTCAAGGGGCATGGCTGATCTCCAGTCAAGCTTTATTTATGGATGCCAGGATTGGATTTCATTCATTTTTTAAAAAATATCCTTATTTTCCTTTTATAACCATTTAAAAATGTAATAACCGTTCTTGATTCACAGGCCCTATAAAAACATGCAGAGTGCCTCATTGGCCTACAGGCCATAATTTACCAAGCCCTGGCCACAGGGTGAGGGAATGGAGGTGGGTAGAGAGGTTCAGGGTGAGGGGATAGGGCAGGAAATTTCAAAGAAATAGAAAAACATGTTTCCTGCCAATGGGAATTCATCATCTTGTTGAGGATCTCAAAAATACACACTTAAAAATTGCTTAAGAAAAATTAAAGAGCAACATAAAGTACATCAGTAGTAATTTTTGTATAATGTGAAACTGATTTTAAAAATTTGCTAAGTAGGTACAAATTTTTTTTAAAGCTTGATTATTTTTTTAAAGCTTGAGAGATGATATTAATGAAGAAACACTTACTGGAAAAAGTGATCAGTGAGCCTCACATAAAGTCAGCAATGGAGAGGGAGAGAAGATATTTGATCCAATAATAAGTATTTCTGCATAAGGCCTTCAGCTAGCATTCTAATTATATCAAGGCAAAATAAGCACCTATCCTACCTGAAATTACATTCCTAAATTTTAGTGGAAAATATACTCGTAGTAAAATATGGAAAGTGAAATGTAAGGAGGTACAAATCAATGTTCATGGGTATGAGAATGGAGAGATTCCTTCCAGATGTAGAGTGGGGAAAGGCTTTATGTTTGCTCAATTATCTGAGGTTCTCACAGGATGAGAAAAATGTGGAGTCAAGGAAGTAACAAAATAAAACATACCTGTGGTGGAACCAGCATGCATACTTCCACAAATAATGTGGAAGCCATCTTAATTAAATCAGTGTGCACAGGCAAACCCCAGGCAGACAATGAACGTCAGGCCACTTAATAAGCCACTTACTTCATTGTTAAAAGTTTATTCCACACAGACAACAGTGTGGTGATTACCAGAGGGAAAGGGGGGTGGGAGAAGTAGAAAAGGGTAAAAAGGGGATAAATGATGATGGAAGGACACTTCACTTGGGGGTGGTGGACACACAATACAGCATACAGAGGATGTATTGTAGAACTGTA
The DNA here is from genome assembly GCA_004024845.1 of Tonatia bakeri. Taxonomy (NCBI): domain Eukaryota; kingdom Metazoa; phylum Chordata; class Mammalia; order Chiroptera; family Phyllostomidae; genus Tonatia; species Tonatia bakeri. Next base: position 67,254 of record PVIA01008589.1, on the reverse strand, counting down.
CACCTGAATCCTATGTAATTTTTAAGCAATATCATCCCAATAAATTCAATAAAAAATACAAATCCAAGCAAATTTTAAAAACTGTTTATTCCCCACCTTCATGCTTCAACTTAATCTATAGGCCTATAATTGTGGTGAGAGTGCTAAAAAATGCAAGCCTTCCTTTTCAAATTTCTTTAAAAGGCAAAAAACTGTTCTTTGAAGGTACATACAGATTTATTTCTGATGTTTTTAATGTAAGAATTAGAAATATGGTCAATGTACTGATGGGAAAATAAATCTTTAAAAAAAGTCAATTTGTGTGAATATGGAAGGCTGGAGTTCCAGGCTTAACTTCTATATTTTATCACTAGGCATTACTTTGAAGCTGAGCATGTTCTTGATTTAGTGATTTTCCTTTGTATTTGGTATATATGACCAAATTTCATTATGGATGAAAGAACTGGTAAGTTGTATTATACATGCAGGCTCTAAAAAGTATTCATTCCATGGATTCCTGCTGCCCTGGTCTCTTGTGTGAGTAAATATTTTAGTGCCTACTGGAGTATGGTAGACAATCATAGCCAGAAGGTAATGGTTACAACTCAAACATCTCTTGGTAATACAGTACAATTGGAATCTGAAATAATTAGGATTCCTACCTAGAGTGTACATTCCTCAGGTACTCCAACATAGATCAGAAGCATAGACCTCCTACCTTTGCATGAGTGGGTCTCATAGTATTCTATACAGGAAACTACTGAATATGTGTGTCTAATCCATACTTCTTTAAAGTTATTTGACACTTTTGAGTACCAAAGTTGAAGTTCATTCAAAATATAGCTGTTTGAGGACTGGGAATATTTCATAATGATGCAAAGGAATAATTGCCAAACACTGTATCTATTTAAATGCTCAGTGCAACTTAGAAGTAACTCTTCCATTGACTTAAGTAAAAGTTTAATGAATTACTGTCATTAACTACAGAAATATAAAAAATGTGAGGTTCCCTTTCATTATTTGTCATTGTACTTAGAGAAAACAGGGTTATATTAAATTACGCCAAGATAACAATTTGGCTAATTATCTGCTAGTCATTTTTCTGTATTTTTCCAGCTTCAAGTCAGACATTCATAACATTATTTTCAATCACATATTAGGTCTTCTTAGAGCTTTAATTACATTAAAATGAATGAAATATATTGTGTTTATTTGATAGTTCTAGATGAAAAAGTCAATTCTTTTCAAATTATCTTTTTTGTATCAAAATGAGAAATGGAAATTTTACTGTTCCATTGATAGCACTGTTTATTCATGATTAGTTATCTATAAAATTGAATTCACTACAAGAGACATTCAAAGTATCCATTTATTTTTCTCTAAATAGAGAGCTAAAAAAATTAATTTGCTCTTAGAATGAAAATCAGACTGGTTTCAGCTTCTGAGCAACAATATGCTTGTAATTTTCCACATGAACCCAAAAAAGCCTGACTAAATTTTCTGTGGAGCCTGTTCTCTAGCATTGCTCTCTCAAAGACACACAGCTTAGTATGAGCAATGAAATTAATCTGCAAAGTGATATTTCAGTCTTTTCTTAGGCAACCCAAGAAAACTTTAGGTTGGCAGTGCTTTTTAATAGACCAAGAATTACATCAGATAGTGAGCTAAAATTGTTTCTAATTTAGCGTAGGGGAAAAAGTAGAAAAAGACTCTCCCAAATATGTTGCTTGTAGTGATAGCTACAGAGACCTTGATACAACGGTGATCATTTCCTTCTCCATATGCCAATAAGGACCACTAGAGGTGCTGACTCCTTGAGACCACAAGGCATCAATGCAAAGGTCAAAGGGAAGCTCAACAGAGGTGCCAGTTTCTGGGAATAGTAGGAAGGGTAAAAGCAGAGTGATCTTGGCAAGCTCAATCCCTTCACCTCCAGCAGTGACTTCCCAATAGTTCCCACAGAAGTACCCAATGCAGGCCCCAGGGCTCAAGAATTCACTTTCATGGCTAGAAATTGCTATAAGAAAAAACTAATGTCTGAGAAGTTTGAACACTAGGCATTTATGTCCTATGTGAGCTGGATCAGACTGTCTTGGCATGCTACCTGCAAAGAGGACCAGGGCTCCTAACTAATATTTATTGAGTGACTTTAAGGTGCAAAGTCTCTTTTTTAATTTATTTTTTTAATCTTCACCTAAGGACATGCTTATTGATTTTAGAGAGAGGGAAGGGAGGGAGAGAAACATCAATGTGAGGGAGGAACATCGATCGGTTGCCATTTGTACACGTCCTCACCAAGCACCAAAGCGCAACCTAAGCCTATTCCCTGACTGGGAATCAAACCAGCAACCTTTCTGTTTATGGGACAATGATCCAACCCACTGAGCCACACAGATCAGGGCAAACTCTCTTGGTATATGTTACCTTATTTAGTACCTCCACATACACACATCTTTGAAAGGCAGTTATTGTTAGCCCCCTTTTACAGATGACAAAACAAACTCAGAGAGGTTAAGTAACCATCACAAGCATATAGGTGGTTAAGTGTCACAGCCAAGAATTGAACCTACATCTGTTTGAGTATATTGCTCATGCTTTTCTCACCAGTGTTTGCTGGGTCCATCTCTGGGCAACTATGTCAGTTCACATTTGCAGGAGGCTTAATATATTGGCCATCACTGGCTTGATCCAATGTAAAAACCAAACATCAAATTTATACTAACTAGTCTTTGCTTATCTTTTACTCAAAGGGAACAATTAGAGTAGAAATAGAATTTCCAGAGTCCTTGTATTCTTAGGCCTAAATATAATAACCTTCATTGCTAAGGAATTTCTATTCACAATAGCCAGAGTTACAGAGCAACAGAAAGAGGGAGCTTAAAGGATTGTGGATATATGTGACATTAAACATTCCCCCTGTGTCATACAAAGAGTCCCAGTGACATAGCCCTCTGAGATTTAGAGCAACATAAGTTCTTAGTTCAAATCCTACTTCTGCTTGTTTCTATTCAGCATATAGTTAAAAATCCAATATATTTTAGCTGTACTTATTAATATTGATTAGCAGCACAAAGGAAATACATAAAAACACTATAATATAAGAATTCCTGGGTGGAGGGGGGTCCTGAAAAAAATATGTGCCATGATTTTTCACCAAAATCTGAATATCAGTCAAGCTTTCTGATGGTTCTTTTCTGATTTAGATTTTCATAAGAAAGCTTTTGTTTTAATACCTTTTCTCTTCTTTTATAATCTGAAATTCATATGGATAATACTTCTGGGTTTTTCCATGTAAATAACATAGAGAATTAACCCAGCAGTGACAGGGTAGTTGAAATATTATTAGTGAAACAGATTCTGAGTATTGGACTTTTTACTGTATTTATTTATTCATCTTATGTATCTCTCAGAGTTTTTCCCCTTTCCTATTGCCTGATCAGCCAAGTCAGTTTGTCTTGCAGCTTACATTTTCTACCCTTTTAGGTAGTTTTAGAAGTTTGTAACTTGCAGCCCACATCAGCAGATTTGCCCTTTTGCAGTTGGCAAAATTCAAATTTGCCGTGTGTTTCAAAGTAGAGGTGGGAGTATGGTGTTACAGAGATTTATGCCAGCATGACTCTGGAAACAGTGATTGTTAGATAACTAGTGAATTGAAGCCAAAAAAGAGAATTGAGGACATTATTTTTAGAAGTGTTTATATCTGTAGGCATCTACAGCAATATATTCATTGTTTTTCTTTAGGATAAAATGATACACCTTGAAGCGGCATCATGTGACATCATTCATTAATTGAAGCTACAGAATAATTTGGTCTGGAACCTCAAACACCCTAAACTTGCTTTGGCTTATGCAATGTCTTTTTCTTAACTCTTTAAAATTGTGGTCATATATAGTTTCTTGCTTTAAAAAGAGGTTGGAATTGGATATTTGTACACTTCCATCATCCTCAAGACCTAGCTGAAAATAAAAGTTGGTGGGCCTGGGATAGTGGGTGCTGGGAAGCAGGGTGTAGGAGTGGAATGTAAATTTCCTTTTGTTAGCTGGTATTGTATATTCTTGAAAATATATCTAGAAACATTAACAGAATTTTGATGTGTGCATGTGTGTGAATTTTCAGATTACTGGAGTGAGAGTGACAAGGAAGAAGCAGATACTCCATCTACACCCAAACAGGACAGCCCTCCACCACCCTATGATACATACCCACGGCCTCCCTCTGTAAGTTGTGAGCAGGAATGTACTTAACACAGCATCAGATTCCTTGACCTACAACCTCACTTTGCTTGTTAAAAAAAGATATGTGCTGAATTGCAGGTCAGCCCTCAGTTTCTTGGGGAGAAAGAAAATAGGGAGACTAAAAGCCATAAGCAGAAAATATGAAGTATGCAAACAATATTTAATCAAGGGAAATAGTAACCACAGATTCCATGGGTAATAAATATCTGATGGGGTTTATTAAGCAAACATACAAAACATACTGTTTGTATCACAGTAGCTTTTGTGAAAAGAACAACGAAAAATGTTTTCATAGAAAACGCTATATAAATTGACCTTATCTATTTCACACTGATAAAGTTCATTCCTGTATCCTTTAGAATCAACTCATAAAACTGAAGATTATATCTGTATTGCCCATGTTTTGGCATGCAGCTTTTTGAGGCAGTCAAGGGTCTGGTTTAATGTACATGTTTATATGGTACTCCAGACCTCCTAAACTTAGGTAAATTACTCTTTGTATAAACTATACTTTGATCTTTTAATAAGGTAAACAATTCTTCTGATTTGCTTGAGACTATCTCACCTTATGCCCATTTCCCAACGAAATTAGTGAGAGTGTCTGAGTAGTGTTCCACCTCAGACAATACATTGCATGGTCATGGTGCCATGAAAGTCAACTCTGCCTGTCTTGGGACTGAGTCTTTCACATAGAAACTGAAAACTGGATTTAGGTGACAAGAGCAAACCTAATTCCACCTCCATATTATTTCAGGGAACTTTTAATAAGAAAGATGCTATGTGAGATGTTGATATAATTCTAGGCCTTGGCCTTCTCAGGCTTGGCTGTGGATAAGAATCACCTCTGGAACGTTTTAAAAATGCAAATGTTGCCCTGGCTGGCGTAGCTCAGTGGATTGAGCACAGGCTGCGAACCAAAGCATCGCAGGTTTGATTCCCAGTCAGGGCACATGCCTGGGTTGCAGGCCACGGCCCCCAGCAACCGCACATTGATGTTTCTCTCTCTCTCTCTCTCTCTTTCTCCCTCCCTTCCCTCCCTAAAAATAAATAAGTAAATAAAAATCTTTTAAAAAATGCAAATGTTCAGGCCCAATGCAAACAAATTAAATCAGAGTACTTGAGCCTGCACACAACTTGCTGGTCTGGATTGTGAACTTTTTCAGAACAGTCTATTCATCTACACATTTGTTGGCCTAGCTCAGCAGTGGCACTTACTTATTGTTCAATAAACATTTCTGAAATAAATGAGTGGGTACTTTGGGCTAATAACTAAAAGTAAAGCCACATTTTTAATAAAATGTTTCAAGACAATGCCTGTCACCTAAGGAGAATGAGAGGAAAATGGAAAAATTGCAGAACTGTCCCCATATCTATGCACATTTCTTTTATAAATGCTGAAGTTCACCGAGTGCAACAGAATGCAAGGACAAGCTGTAGAAATGAAATAATGAAGTCAATGACAAGATACAGTTTATATCATATCTTCCCTAAAACATCAGGGTCTGAATAATTCCTTAAAATATTTATGAAACAGGAAGAAAGGGAAAGTGTTCTTTCACCAAACAGCCATTTATTAATAACAACACGTGAATTTTAAGAAGGAAACTAGTCACGTTGTTATTAACATGTGAGAAGATAAACCACCCACAGAAAATGCCACATAAGTTCTCCTTTACCCTGAGGGGCAGCAGGCACTTTCCCTTCAGCCAGGCTTGTCCTCAGCCCCATTTGCAATGATCACATTTAACAAATCTGGCTTCTCCTGCCCATAGAGAGCCTGAGCTGGCTCTCTAGTCTGGGCTTGCTCTGGTATCTTAGCCCCCAGTGCAAGAGTAAGGCTGACCCAGTATCGAAGCCTGCAAGTGTTCTACAGCATTTGCTTCATGCCAGTAGTCCCTTTGCTTGGTTGTGCTTTTCACTGTAACATATATTTGCAAGATTTAAAATTCATGGACAAATATATTCCATATTTCTTTTGTGCTTATATACTCTGAAGTGCCTGTACTTCAGGGCACTTCATATTAGCAAATGCTGATCCCCATGAGGGTATCATCTCATGCGACCTACATTTTTAAGTCTCTAAAAAATGCCACAGATTTCACAAAGCCATGAAGCTTTTTCTTGGCACCCATAGGAGCAGACATTTGCCTGTGAAGAACAGGAAGGGTCCTGTCTGATCACAGACATTTTGTTTTTACATCCCAAAGCCTCTCTCTCCTTACTATCATCCTCAAGCTCCATAAACTCTGGAAACAGAAATTTGGCAACTTCAGGATTTCAAATAAGTACAGATTTAAACACCTACAATTATTTGTTTAGTTCCTGGATAGTTCTTACATAAGTGCTCACATTTTCTTGTGCTTCATTGTTGTAAACATCTCTATTAATATGTGAGATTTTTCAAGAGAACCTGGTATAACAGCATTTCTGTACATCTACATCTCAGTCTCATAAAATGTCAGCTGGGGACTAACTTTAAGATATTTGAAAACTTGACTAGTCTTTAACTCTGAACTAGCAAATGTTACCTGGTGGAAATTAAGTTTCTTGGTGAAAGAAGTGGCCCTTTATTTCTGTAGAGACTCATCAGAGGCTCCTTTCCACAGATGAGTTGTGCCAGTCCTTATGTGGAAGCAAAACACAGCCGGCTGTCCTCCACAGAGACCTCTCAGTCTCAGTCTTCTCATGAGGAGTTTCGTCAGGAAGTGACTGGGAGCAGTGCAGTGTCCCCCATACGCAAGACAGCCAGCCAGCGCCGCTCCTGGCAGGATTTAATTGAGACGCCCCTGACAAGCTCAGGATTACACTATCTTCAGACTCTGCCCCTGGAGGATTCTGTCTTCTCTGACCCTGCGGCCATATCCCCAGAGCACAGGCGGCAGTCCACCCTTCCGACTCAGAAATGCCACCTACAGGATCACTATGGGCCTTACCCATTAGCCGAGAGCGACAGGATGCAAGTGTTAAATGGAAATGGGGGCAAGCCTCGAAGTTTTACTCTGCCTCGAGATAGCGGGTTCAACCACTGCTGTCTGAATGCGCCGGTTAGTGCCTGTGACCCGCAGGATGACGTGCAGCCCACAGAGGTGGAGGAAGAGGAGGAGGAGGAGGAGGAGGAGGATGAGGAGGATGAGGAGGAAGGGGAGGCAGCAGGGGAAAACATAGGAGACAAAAGTAAGTATATCGATGGAGATTCTTAGCCTGTGTACACAGAGTCCTAACCTTTCCAAACTTATTTTAAAAATATAGAATTTTGTTTCCCTTTTTTTTCCTTAAAATAATGGTCTTGCTGCATAGGAAGTTAACTGTCTCTTGGCGTCCTACTTTCTGAACTTAAGTAACTTGGGGGAAAAGATGAATAGTGAAACCTCTATCCCAGGATACCCATAGCTAGAGCAAATAACTTTTTTCTCTGATTACCCATTAGCCTTTTGAGGTTAATGCTATTCATTTCTTTCTCTCCCTCCTCTTAGCCACTTTCTTCTCACTTGCATACATCATCCCTTTGGTCAACAATTATTGCCCTCTGAGTTTGGGTTAAGAAACTATATATGCTTTCTAGGAGGGTGTTAGCAGAACCTTGGTTGAAAAGTAAGTGAATACACACACACGGACACATATACAACTTAAAATTCCCAGAGTTTTTCCAAGAAGAAAATTCACATAATATTTCTACCAACTTCAAATACCCAAATTTATGTCTAGAAACCATCTATTTACTTTTTTAGTATGTATATGGATTACAAAATTTAATTTATGGGAATCAAATCTTAAGAAAGACAAGTCAATTAAATAACCCTCTAGCTTGTTGGAATTAAGAATGTGTTTACTAGTTATCAAGTTCTTTATCCACCATGCCATGCCAAGCAGCATTTTATAACTAATGTGATACACCAGTTCAGAAACCCAGGCTAGTTTAAGGAAACAGTTATAATTCAGTTATTTTATTTAAAAAGAAAATCTAGGTCTGCCTACAAATGTTGAATGTTAAATACAAAAATAATATATAGAAGAAATAGGATAAAACTGTTTACATCTCTTTATTCAAAATGAGGTCTCGGTCAGTTAGTGCAGATGACCTGAGCCAATGTTGCTGGAAACACAGTTCCTGGTTTGGCCCTGCTAGGGCCTTATATCAGTCTTTTTAAAGGATGCAAAGAGACTGGACCCTTCAGTCCATTTTGTGAGTATATGAGACTTTGATTACAGGGTATATTTGTGGAAGTACTTCATTACAACTGAAAGCAACTCAAAGCTCACAGGTTACCAGCAGGCCGAGAGCCTCCTGTCAATGTTAAGTTTGGCTCATTTCAAATGAGGGTCCTTTGGCAATTATTAACAAGAAAATATAGTGAACTTCCTTTAATGGTATGGATCTTCATTGCATTATTTAATGGGAGTTAAATTATGACATATCATCAAAATATGTGTTACTTATGATGAAATTCATAGGTTAAACCAGTTTCTATATAAATTATATTTTAGCCATAATCTCCATGAGGAACATTGTAAAGGTATACTGTTGGTGTAGGAAAGACAATTACCATCTATTACCTGCCAAGCCTGTCAACATTCACATGTATTAGAGATTATGAAAGAATCTTGTGGAAAAAATATCTAGGAGCTATGTTAGGCCTCTGTAGGAGTTCTGGCAAACATGATAATATATGTTTAATATAATTATCTAAAGTATTAAGTCATTTTGTAAAATTTATCTAAAGATGAGTTAAAAACTTCATTTCAATTGTCATCCAGGTACGACACAGCTACTATAACTATGTCAGGTTTGTTCAGTTCTACAAAGCAGAAAGTGTGTGCTTTACTAGAACCTGAAACGAAACCCCAGGCCCTGTGGTCACCATTCCGTCAGGCTCCAGTAGCCCATAGAGCATCTTTAGGTGCATAGCTTTCAGTTTTGTTTTTCCTAGTGTCTCTTTTTCTTTTGCTGTTTTGTTGATTTGATTTCTTTTAATCATATAGACACCCTTGTAAGTCAGTGACTTTTTCTTCCTTCAGGCTCCCAAATAGGTTAAGTGGGAAGTTATTCAGTACTACTTTCCATCTTTTTTCAGTGGGCTCTCTCTTTGTGGAATAATTGTGATGAGCAGAACAGCTCCAGAAAGTCTGTCCATAAATTTGATATTACACATTTGAACTTTATGGTTCAATATTGTGGGGCAGTCCATGCTATTTCAGTCAGCCCTGCTTCACTAAAGGTGGCCTTGTACTATCTTTCAGGGCCCCATTTCTGTCTGGGTATTTTTCCATAAATCTTGCCATTTGATGTCTCAGTGTCCTTCAAACTGTTCTCAACAGAGCAGTGCTTTTCATGCTTGCATAGAAGGTGCTTTTTATTTAATGGAATAAATAAATAAATATATCCGCCTCCCTAACAATACTTTTTTGCATTACTATTTGAAATTTTTAGAAGTGTACAATTTGATGAACACTTCGTTTGGGAAACATCAGCTCTAAAATCAATGTTTTCAAAAGAATCTCTAAGGTCTACTTAAGGGGTACCATGTTCATCACTGCCCTGGGCTGACCAGTAGGAGTAAATATTCCAGGCTGCTTATTCAAACCAAACTGCTTAGTGTTTTAACAACAGAGTAAAACTCATTCCAGGGGAATAAGCTGTGGCCATTCCATCAGCCTCAGATGTATGGCACACCCTCCAATACAGAGCACTCAGTATGTACTACACAGGTCAGGAGGCAGCTTTGCTTGTTAGAATCAAAGTCCAAAAGCCATTTGTTTCTAACTGTCCTGCTCGAGGCCAGCATTCTGTTTGACCTACTAAAGTAAATTCACACTAATCAAGTGCAGACCTGCAGAGAAACTAAGTTTCAAGTCTCCAGCTCCAAACATTTTTCTTAGTGTGCCAAGAAGTCAAAAATAGGAAGTGTCAGGAGTGTAGGCAGAAGGAATAATGGAAGAAAACATGAAAATACAGTCTATTTTCTGCTTTAAGGGTAAAGAATTATGTCATCAACCAAACCCCTTTTTATCATTTATATTTATTTTAATTTTATATAACATACATTATACAGTGTTTATGAGTTTTCAAAGCAATCTAAGAAGCGAGATGTACCTAAATCTGTGACCTATATGTTCAATTTGGTCCTGCTTATGAAGTACAAATTTAGCCTTCTTTAGAACAGATGTCAGTGTATTCTCATGATTGAAATACCTTTTGTCTTCTTTTGAAATGCAGTTATTTGAGTCATACTGATTTTTCTCTCAGGTTGAACTCATTTTAGTTTAAAATGGATGGTACTAAAAGTACACAGATGAGACTTGTCTTGTTTTCCTTTGACTGAAAAGTCAGCTTGCATATTAATTATCCTGACCTACTTCACTGACATTTAGGAGAAGACAAGTAATTTCCTATTATCCCAATTAGCAGTTTTGAAGCTTACTGAGCTACGGGATTTATAATACTTCAGTTAAATTAAATTATAAATTATGTCAGCCTATGCAAGTTTTAAGGAGTGTAAATCATAAAAGTGTGGGACAAATATAAAGATATATTTCACTCAGAAATCATCTGCCATAACACTAAAATACTGTTTTGGTTAATGCAGCTTGAAGTCTGCTTGAAATAGCTTTCTTTCCTTTGCCATAAGAAATTTAAATGAGGTAGGTTTTCAAAAACATCATCAGTTGATCCTGCTAATTTCCCTCATGGCCCATTTATAAGAGTATTCTTTACTAGCCATACATTCTCAGTGCCTCCGTATACTCAATGAGGTTATAATGTTCTCTTTTTGATTGTCTTGCAAATAACTTAGCAGTATTCTCACTTAATTTACACATTTATTAGCTTGGTCTTAGAAATCTAAGGCAAAACCTAGCGGGTTTGGGGTGGCTGGGAGGAAGAGGGTAGATAAAATCTATTTCCTTGTAACTATAATACACTTCAGGTTATCTGGTCAGGATTTTTATTGCTGCTTTCAAAATGAAATCAGCTGAGAAATATATTTTAAAGTTATTCTTTTGAGTCTAACATCCTTTGCATGCCATTACAACTGAGTGGCCTAATAACTTAAATTATCTAGCAGACAGGCTGGATAATGACTACCACTTCAGGACAGAAAAAGACTAATCTTCTTCAATCATTTTAAAGAGTCCTAGAGTAATTTCCTGAAGAGTTTCTAAAAGCCATGAATTTTGTTTTTAAGAACATTCAGGTAGGAAGTGTGTAGGCAAGGGGAAGATATTTCTAAAGTATGAAATTGTGTTAAAGGAAAAAAAGGAGCAAGTTGAAAACAAAGAATAATTTTAAAGTACTTTTTATGGTCTTAATTTATTGTCAAGATAAATTATGCACAAACACAAAGAATTTAGAGTAGTATAATCACCAATAATATCTTAAATTATAGCTTGGTTCTAAAGGTAATAGGTGGAAAAGATATATAAGGATTGTAAATAAAAAGACATTCATTTAAAGTTCAAGAAAGAATAACAGAGAACCTTAAGTATGCCACTTTTATTAAGTTTAAGGGCATTATTCTTGGCTGGTTCTGTAACAAATACATATAAATAAAGAACACAGAAAATCTATAAAGTAGTAAACAAATATTCTATTAATACCTTATTTTCTGATTTTGAAGAAAGACTGTTAGACATAAAACACTAAAGGTTAAATATAGAGTCTAGCCATAATTCTGATATTGATTATAGGTTGGATTTTTAATCACACATCCCTCATTTTTTTGGCTTAAATAATGAGAAAAAGTTATCTTAGTTCATAGAAAATTCAGAGGTGAGGTTGTTCTGGAGTGAATTGAATGGCTCTGCAGGGTCAGGAATCTCAGTTAACTTTTCTGTAATGACAAGAGCTCCAAGCATCACTTTTTATAATATATCATCCAAATAGCCAAAGGCAGGCTCTATCTTTTAGTCTTTTTTGTCATATCAAGAAAAATTTCCTGGATCCTTCCAGCACTTAGCTCCAGATTCCATTGACCAAGGTTGCACCACATGCCCATGGCTAAATTGCAAGGGAAATGGAATGATTATGAATAGTTTAGACTAACCTTAATTTGTTTCAGAGATCATAAAGAAAAGAAATGTACCAGACTGTTTATCTACATGAGCCTCTCTTTTGTTATATAGATTACATCCTCAAATGATTTGTTCAAACAGTGTTTCACTCTTTGAAAAAATATATGTGCAAACACATACCCCAGATCACGTCCTACCATTTAAGTCTTGGCACTAACAAAATGCTAGATATCTAAATGGGGATAAATATTATGTAACTGAACATGTAGCTAGTTAGACATAATTACTGTTGATTTTTGAAATGAATGAACATGTTTTCCTACAAACACTAAATGATCAGAACTTAGAATACAATTTGTGGAGATGTTCCTTAGTTCAAATCCTTGCTTTGTCGCTCTACCACTTGCAAGCAGTATGACTGATCAAGTTGTTAAACACCTCTGGACCTCAATGTCTTCATTGTTAAATCATGTTGTGTCAGTATTGATGAGGTTGGATGAGGATTAAATGAGGTAATGCCAAAAGACACTTAGTTTCCATATCTGTAAGTCTATCCAAAAACTGTTTTATAATTATGTGACTTGTGTAGGTTTTATGCAGATTTAAATTTAGGCAAAGAGAGCAATTATAATACTTGAATAGTGAATTGGTCCTGGCAAACCTCACTAAATAACATTTACCTGACTACATGACCTAACTTTGTTCAGTTTCAGCTGTTTTTGTAGGTCAAAATGATGACATATCAGCAAGTTTTTATGTTTCAACATAATATATTAGCTATGTTCCAGGAACTAAAATAAAAATATACCTTATTTCATATTCTTATCACTCACTACTCCTTTTTTTTTTTACATTGGACATTTAGGAACTCAAAAGAAACATTGTATTCCAAATAGCACTAGCCTTATCATATATATTTACTGAAATATGTATTTCTAGGTCTTGCCATTCAAGTATCAGTTCAAATATTTTCCCCTCAGAGTCCTACCCTGACAACCCAGTCTGACTGAGATGTCTCCCCCCCACCACCATCATTCATCCTGTAGTATGCTACTCTGTTTTATAGTCTTCACAGCCTTGTCACTATGAGTATAATATCAAATATTTTCTACTGATATGCTTTTCATCTCTACCCACCAAAATATGTTTCTTAAAAGCAGAGATTTTATTCCCATCTTGTACACCCAGTGCCTAAGATAGTATATGGTCCATCATAGGGCAGGCATTATTGGATGAATGAATGAGTGGGTGAATGAGTGACTGAATGAATGAATAAATAGTAGCTAACCATCTTGCCACAAATTACCATTTTATTAATTATATAATAGTTAAAGCTAAAGTTGTTGTTTTATGAATTGTGTGACATAACACAGAAATCAAAACATTGTAAAATTTTTCATTTGGTGTGTTTGGTGAGGGAAAGAACAGGACTACATGTGCTCAGCATACCCTCTTTATGCTGGGCACCAGAAAGCTGGGATGCTATTAACTAGAATTGCTGCTCTTTGTATTATTATTCATTTATAGTCACCTTCTCTATTGTTGAAACCCTTCTCTTCCTGCCTGTTTCACCCCCATTGGAAATATGAAGTCCACAAGAATATGACATGTGAGATAACTAGTTCATTATTAGAAACTATATCTTCTAGCACCCCTTGGCAGTCATTTTTCCTACAAAAATCTGCAGCCTGTAGAAGGAAGGCTAACTGCACTGGAAGTTGCCCATCACCTAGTTTCACCCTGATTCATGTGTAAAACATGTTGAAATTCCAACCTGTACTTCACTGAATAACCAATAGCCCTGTATCAGCCAGGAAAATAATCTCAGAAATGTTAATAAGTAATGAAGCTACATTTAAAGCCAAAAGAATGAATTCTAGATGCTACAAAGTTGCATAGCACACGTGGTCAGGTAAGAACTAAAGCTCACATAAAAGGTTGACAAAAGCTTCACCAGTATAAAAAGGCAAGTTATGATTTACAATTTGTTTTACCAAGAAAAATGATTGGATTCGGCTATATTATTACTTGTTACTGTTTTCACACATCAAAAAAGCAAACCAATTTTCTTCAGATCATTAACAGCATATTGTCAATTTCTCAGTGGAGCACTTTCTAGCTTATTTTATGGGGACCTGTCTTATGTTCTGTCTCCTTTTACCTTGTTCACCCTTGCCAGAGAAAGTTGAAGTCACAAATGTCTACTTTTTTTCCTCTACATTTTAAATCCACTTTCTATGGTTACCAATTACCAGAAGATGCTAGCTGAAAACATAATAGGATTATGCCATAAAACATGCATTGGAAGTTTTTAAATTTTCCTATATGTTCTTCTTTTGTTGTTTAATTGAAAAGTATTAACTTGCTTATTGCTAAACAAATACATACGGACAGACAAACATAAAAATGATGAACATTAAAAGCAACCTTCTCTTTTTACTCTGGAGAAGTAACTTCTGTTTAAAATTAAGGTTTTAAAATATAATTATTATATGAATTTGTTTTCCTCATATCTTTTTCCTGTAACTCAATGTGAAGTAGAGAGGCATGGTATGGTTTAGTTGGTTTTCAGCTAACTTTTTTCCTCTGCAGTGTTTTTATGTGACCTTAGTTTATAATATAAGCAACAGTCTTGTGAGATAACTTACACATCACTCAGATCCAAACCTAATCCCACCATATATTACCATAGAAAATGCAACAATGATCTGTTGATCCTTTCAAAAATGGTGGAAGGAGAAATGTGAAAGAAATGACAAAGGATGTACATGTACACTTACACCCTCCACACACATCCATATACATCAGAAGCTCCTTGCCCCCCTGCTTCATGCCTTGGTGCCATATGGCTTTTGGCCAGCCTTCTTTATGGAGGTATATCAATAATGTCAGCTTATTTCAAAGCTCTATGATGAAAACAGCTAAGCCAGAGCCAGACAGCTAAAAAATCACAAGACTAACTTTGAAAAGCAAGAATGTGGAATTCAGGGGTCAACTTCAGAACTGCTCCATCTGGTGGTCAGAGTTTACCTGTGCTTTTACTTCAAGTTAGAAAACACTAAACCTTCTACTAAACCATCGCCCTTACTTATTTTTTGCAGTGTTCTCACAAGTTCCATTCTCCTGGCCCCCCAAACTTTCCTATGTTTAGCCATAGACAGATCTTAACCCTATTATTTGGTCTTAATAGCTCAAGGTATTATAAGCTGAAGTTTTTCCTTTAATGTAAAAATATTCTCAATAGTATGTCATCCAATAAGAAAAAAATGTCCATTACTATATATTTTAAGTGCCAAACTGACAGTTGGCCATAAAAATATTTTAATATTTAAACCTCATACTTGAGAACTTCTAGAAGATTCTTGTCTCAGGATTACAATATGATAATTTTAGATATATTTGTCCCTATTACAAACACAAAGTATGCTAATAAAATAAACTTCCTGAGTTATTTCACAGAAATTATAGAATACTTCAAAATAAGGCTAACAGTTATTAAACTTATAAGTTTATTTCAGAGCTATAAATTCTTTAACATTCTTAGTCATGGATTCCCTAACATTTCAATGTCTACATTTAAACTAGTAAAATGTAAACTAAACCTCCATATTGTACTTTTGATTTGCTGTATTAACATATAATCCAGTTAGTTCTAAGCATGTATTCATTCACTCATATTTATTTATTCAATAGATATTATTTATTTACTATATGTTGAGTATCTAGCTCTTTTGTAAGTCCACTTACAATAAAAATTTGTAAATTTTCTTTGAGAAATACTAAAAATCTTTGTCTGATAGCATGAAATGCCAAATAATTCAAAGTATACAGCATCTTTGCTACCTCGTACCAATAATTTTCTCTAGTAACAAACTTATAATATAAAAATGATTCCTTGAGAGATGACAGAAGAAATTATGTTTATTTTAGGGCACTATGACTTCTGCAAAATTTATAAAACTTATTAAAATCAGATGAGATCACATTTAGAGCTATTTCTGATTTGGCTCATTTCTTGAAAATAATGGTTGGGAAAAATGCATTCTCTTTACTCAGCTGTACCAATTAGTACAAATCATATGTGTAATAATCTTAATTGATTTCTACTAGAAAAATTAGGAAGCATCTTCTCAATCATCAATGAAATATTAATCTATGTTCAATATAATATTGGCCATGATATTATATTGACTTAATATACTGACCATAGCTTAATATTTCTTGATGATTGAGATGTTCCTAAATTTATAGTACAGCTAATACTGAATTTAATTATCTGAAAAACTATTAATACTAGCAAAGTGTCAAATACAGAAAATTATACTGTATTTTGAATGTCTACTTTAGGGAAGTTTTAACCTTAACATTTTAAAGAGTTTTACACTTTTTCACATGTATTTATTTTTATTTTTTATTAGTTTTGAATTTTATTGTTGTTCAAGTACAGTTTTCTGCCTTTTCCCCCCATCCCCGCCATCCCTACCCCCCTCCCCTGATTCCACCCAGCCTTGGTTTTGTCCATGTGTCCTTTATGGTTGTTCCTGAAAACCCTTCCCCCTTTTCCCCCCATTATCCCCTCCCATCTCCCCTCTGGTTACTGTCCATTTGTTTTTAATTTCACTGTCTCTGGTTATATTTTGCTTGCTTGTTTGTTTTGTTGCTTAGGTTCCAGTTAAAGATGAGATCATATGGTATTTGTCTTTCACTGCCTGGCTTATTTCACTTAGCATAATGCTCTCCAGTTGCATCCATGCTGTTGCAAAGGGTAGGGGCTCCTTCTTTCTTTCTGCTGCATAGAATTCCATTGTGTAAATGTACTACAGTTTTGGGGTCCACTCATTTACTGATGGGCACTTAGGTTTCTTCCAGCACTTGGCTATTGTAAATTGTGCTGCTACAAACTTTGGGGTGCATAGGTTCTTTTGGATTGGTGTTTCAAGGCTCTTAAGATATAATCCCAGCAGTGGAATTGCTGGGGCAAAAGGCAGTTCCATTTTTAGTTTTCTGAGGAAATTCCATACTGTTTTCCATAGTGGCTGCACTAGTCTGCAATCCAACCAACAGTGCATTAGGGCTTTTTCACATTTATAATCCCTAGTCTTCTGTGATTTTGAATCTGATATTATGTTCATTCTCTTCTGATAAATCATTCACAGACTATATTGTCTTAATGCCTAAGATCCATTAATTTAAGACCTCCAAATTTTTTATCCATTATTTTATTGGTTCCTTTAGCTATATTTTTTCCTTAAATTGTTATTGTTGTTGGACTAATTCAAAGTCTACTTTGTAACTTATGAGATGTATATTTTAAAGCAATCATTCGCCTTAAAATTCTTGGTGAGAGAAAATAGCTCATAACTTCAACCATGACTAAACTTAAACTTTCTACCTTTTCCTCCAACCATCTCAGCTGTTTTCTCCTTGTTCTTTAACAATACAAACACACAAGGTTTCTCATGCATTCCCTAAAAAGAACAGGGAAGAGGAACAGCTTGGAATCAGTGTGGCTTTAATAAAAACCTTCGGCCAATACTGACAGTAATAAACCCCACCTCTCACTGGGTACTCTATTGTCTTCTCATACTCTATGTAGTTGCTGGGCAGCCATTTTTTATTCAGCATCTTAGGTCCTAAGTGTCATGATCTTTTATTAATCTAATTAGAAGGATTGTGCCTCAGCACTAAAGATAGGAAAGATGTTTACCATTCCAATTCTGTACCAATGCCAAATAGCCTTATTGAATAAGTAATCAAGAAGTTAATCTTAACTTTGAATGCTTCTTTGAATGTATAATACCTTTTCTTCTTTTTCTTTTTGTATATTACTTGAGTGGTTTATAGTGGTAAATACTATAAAAGTCATTTTTGATTATATTAACATAAAGAATCCATTTAATAGACAAATTATTTTTTATTTGAGTAGACATGTAATATGTGCTATGCGGTATGTAATGATGCATAATAATTAGCCATCTCACCATTGAACTTAGAGTTTTAAATATTCACCTTCTCACCTAATATAGAAATACCTTTTATATATTTGAAAAATTGCTATTGAGACTCTGCTTGAATATTTTAGGGACTCAGACCTTACTGCCCAAAAAGACAGAGCATTCCATGTTGTACAGCTCCAGTTAAAAAGTTCTCCCTTACATTGGGTACAAAAGCTGACTTCCTATAAACTTTGACTCATGCATCTTGACATTACAAATTAGAAAAAATACAGAGCAAGTATTTGAAAGGCTGACATGTAGAGGAGGGATAAGATAGTCTCTGAAGTTTCAGAGGATGTAATAGACAGAAGGAGGCTGATTTTAGATTGCTATGAGGGAAAACATTCCAATGATTGCATTTGCCCATGAATGGAATAAATGACCTCGTCAGTTTAATGGACTTATTGTTACCCAGTGTTTAAGAAGGGGCTGAAACCAGCTACCAGTCAGGGCTTCCTGAGCCAGCAGGAAAGTTGAACTTGACAGCTTCTTCTAACTCTAAGGTTTTACGGTTCTCTTCAGAATAAAAAGACCTCACCTTTGCTCTCACCATAGTTCCCTGCACAGTGTACAGGTCTAGAACTATGTAATGGAATTGTATTATCAAACATAATTTGTGTTGTCTGATTTCTGATCTGTATGCATACAATCACTGTAACTTTATACCTATGACATGAGTTCTTAATAACTCACTGCCCTGGTTACCCTCATCTGTACATCTTATTTCCTTTTAGTGCACTTATGCCAAGTGTGTTGAAACTATTACAGTGATCTGGACACCATACTTTTGTTTACATAATTATATCATTAGTTTAACCTACTCACTGTTGGTTCCTATAATGCTTTAATGTTACCAAGCCATAAATAGCATCCCACACTTATTTACTTTATGTCTTAACCTAAATGCAACTATTTATATTTATTTCTGTTAAAGTTTAACTTCTCAGATTTCACACAGCACTATTTAATTCTGATAAGAAAGTTTGGAGTCTGTTTTATCATCCATGATGTTAATCATCCCTCCTATCATCCCTCATTGTTGAATAACCCTACAATGTTCTAAGCCTCTTTTCTATTTTCACTGCTTTATTGATTAAGGGAAGAACATTTTTTAAAACATTTTAAAGAAAAAAAGGAGCAACGACAGAGCTTTACAGCATTCAATCTGAAATTTTATCGAGTCATTCAAAGTTCTTCTCTGGATTCACTGAATAGTACTATCATTCAATTGATGTTACATAAGGATATTATTCATAAGGATATTGCACAAAAGTTCATCATATGCAAGTCATACTGCCAGTGACTTTCCTCTTGTCTCTGAACCTACAGATACTGTCCAGGAAAAAAATAGTTTAAAATGCTTAATTTGTATTGAATCCATGTTGATCCTTCAGTTGAAATTTAAAAATAAAACTCCTCCCAATCATAACCAATTCTGAAACTTTGCTATGTACCTATATCAGGTTCATCATTGTGTTTTCTGTAGAATCCATGCTGGCTTTTGTTTTTTTTGAATAAGAGAAGTTGCTTTAAGCAATAAGACTCAAGACATTCTGACAGTCACCCTAAGCTAATTTCCAAAAACATTCATCAATTCCTAAGACTATTCTACTACTTCAAAGAGACCACAAAGTGAATCTTAGTAGTTCCTTATATTGAGAAGTATTTATTTTTTAGCTTCCTAGCGTGAAGACTTTTCTCCTTACAGTAGAAAAAAAACTAAAATATTGAAGCCATATGTTTCCACTTTCTTTTGTCATTAACATTTTTTAATCTATATTTAGCTTTTTCACAAGTATCAGCTGAATATTTGTCTTCCTGGCACTCTTCTTACAAGCAATTGGTATTATTTTCTGCTTCTTAATTCCTAGTGGCCTCTTATTCCATCTTTTGTAGAAATCTTCCTTAAGCTAAAGCTTTTGCCAAGGAACTTTCTTGTGACTATCTTGACTTCAGCTGCATCTCCTTCCCTTCATTCATTAGGACAGTTTACATTTGTATTACAGGAATTTTATTTAAAAAACTATTGATCATTGAAAAATTGTATTTGTCTGTCTGAAGTTTTAAAATCGTGTTTTTAATCTAGGGTACATATCTGTGTGTTTTCTCTCCTCACTACCACAAAAACATAAACAAAGTTACAGAATTTCTTCTAGTCCTCTTCATGTCTAGAGTGCCACTTGGTTCTTCTCTGTTGTTCAATATTAGATCCTACATAGATTTTTACTTATTTCTTTATACTTTTGAGACATGAAATTATCAGGGTTTTAATGCACACAGCAATTACTTACATGAATTAATCTCATTCTAACATGTTAAGTCCTATAATTAGTATATTGGTGACAAGAAAAATTAGAGCTCAGGTTATATCATGTTATATTATTCCATTTTCATAAAGTTTCATAAAAACTGACCTGCCATCTTTTATACTGCAAATAATGGGGAAACTGGAGCTATAGAAATTAGGTGACTTCATTAGGACAGTTTGCAAGATTTTTAATCCTTTGTTTTTACATCCCTCAGTAAATACCAGAATGTGCCAGGATAGGATATTAGAATCATAGAGACCTTAGCTGTTTACAGAATCTAGTAAGGGTTAAAAAAATAAGAATACCAAAGATTACTATTAACTTATTTTTTAGACCAGAGTCCTCTTCCTGATTAGGCATATTCCTTGATCAACTGCTTTCAGTGGTTCCTAAAAACTATTATTTCTACACTGTAACCCAACTCGCATTCCCTGTAAATTATAGCTTTAAATTATAGAAATAAGTTGCATTCAAATCTGTTCATGTTAAGTCCTTTTACATAAAATAATGGTGTTAGTATTTTTTTCCTTTTTTTAATTTTATTAATTATGCTGTTACAGTTGTTCCATTTTCCCCTTCACTCCCCTCCACCCTGCCCACCTCCTCCCACCCACATTTCCCCCTTTTAGTTCATGTCCATGTGTCATAAGTTCTTTAGCTTCTACATTTCCCATACTATTCTTGCCCTCCCCCTATTTTCTACTTATTGTCTATGCTACTTATTCTCTATATCTTTTCCCCCTCTCTCCTCCTCCCCCTTCCCTGTTGCTACCCCTCCATGTGATCTCCATTTCTGTGTTTCTGTTCCTGTTCTAGTTGTTTGCTTAGTTTGCTTTTGTTTTAGGTATGGTTGTTACTAACTGTGAGTTTGAAGTCTTTTTTACTGTTCATATTTTTAATCTTCATTTTCTTAGGTAAGTCCTTTTAACATTTCATATAGTAAGGGCTTGGTGATGATGAACTCCTTTAACTTGGTCTTATCTGAGAAGCACTTTATCTGCCCTTCCATTCTAAATGATAGATTTGCTAGATAGAGCAATCTTGGATGTATGTCCTTGCCTTTCATGGCTTGGAATACTTCTTTCCAGCCCCTTCTTGCTTGCAAGGCCTCTTTCAAGAAATCAGTTGACATTCTGATGAGAACTCCTTTGTAGGTTAACTGTCCCCTTATCTCTTGCTGCTTCTAAAATTCTCTCCTTCCTTTTTACCTTGGCTAATGTAATTATGATGTGCATTGGCATATTCCTCCTTGGGTCCAGCCTCTTTGGGACTCTGAGCTTTCTGGACTTCCTAGAAGTCTATTTCCCTTGCCAGATTGGGGAAGTTCTCCTTTATTATTTGTTCAAATGACTTTTCCACTTGTTCTTTTTCCTCTTCCCCTTCTGGTACCCCTATAATTCGGATGTTGGAACGTTTAAAGATGTCCTGGAGGTCCCTAAGCCTCTCCTCATTTTTTTGAATTCTTGTTTCTTCGTTCTTTTCTGTTTGGTTGTTCTTTTCTTCCTTCTGGTCCATTCCAATGATTTGAGTCCCAGTTTTCTTCCCATCACTATTGGTTCCCTGTGTGTTTTCCTCCATTTCTCTTATTGTAGCCTGCATTTGTTCATCTAATTTATGACCAAAGTCAACCAATTCTGTGAGCATCCTGATCACCAGTGCTTTGAACTGTGCATCTGATAGGTTGGCTATCTCTTGGTCACTTAAAAAAAAATGGCTCTGGGGTTTTTAATTTTGTTTAAGCCATCTTTTTTATTTTCCTTTGGTTTCGTTGCAGCTGTTTCGTAAGGGCGGCAGAGCCTTAGGTGTTCACCAGGGCGGGGCACCGCAGTCGCTGGGTTGTGACGTTGTATGTGGGGGCAGGGTCTGAGAGGGAACAATGGCGCCTGCTCTGCTCTCTCTAGGACTTCAGTCCCCTTTGCCTCTTCCCACATGCAAATTGGGCCCTTCTGGTGCTGGCTCCTGGGCAGGTGGGCTTGTGTACTTTCTCGGACTCTGTGGGTCTCCCCGGGGAGCTCTCCTGTGAGGCTGAATCTCCTGGCCTCAACTCCCACAGGTGTTTTCAGTTGGTGCTCTTAGGCTTTGTTTCCCGGCACTGGGTCCCTGGGTTCCGCGGTCTGTGTCGCTGCCTGTTTTCGCTTAGTTTGTCTGCACGCGAATGTGTGGCTGCGGACAGCCAGCTGCCTTGCACCCCTCACTGGGTCTGCTCATTGCCTCCCATGCCCAGGGTCTGCCACCGGGTCCGTCAGCTGCCCCTGCGCTTCTGGGGTCACCCAACTGCTGTCTGTGCCCTGTGCGCCCACGTCTGCCAGCCAGCACTTTTTCCTGCAGAGACCCCTCGACCCCTCTCCATAGGCCTCCGACTCCGCCCCTCCTTACCAGTCTGGATGTATGGTAGTCAGACTTCCATTCAGTTAATTTCTCTCTGTTCTGGTTGTTTTTTGTTTCTCAATTTTTGTTCTTAGTTTTGGTTGTGCGAGGAGGCACAGTGCGACTACCTATGCCTCCATCTTGGCCAGAAATTGGTGTTGGTATTTTTAAAAAACTGTACTGCCAATTTCTGCTCTAAAAAGCTTATGGCATAGCATTTGAGTACTTCTGTTTATTAGATTATCTTGCTATCCATTGCTAGATATGTGCTGCCAGTCTATAAAAAACAAGGATATTTATTGAAGATGTTCTTTTATTATGATTTTTAGATAATACATTGAAAGATTTTATAATGTATGATTTAGCAAAAAGTAGTGTTGAACTACATTGTCCATATTCCTTGAGATTTTTACACATAGCTAGTGATACACCTGTCCCAACTGAATGGTTAACCTAGCTAATGGTAAAAACAAATAAACCAACAAACTTGATTTAGGTCTTCACAAAGTGACTTGCCTATGGGTCACTGAGCATGTGTGTAATAAACAAGGTTTATAGCATGTAATTCATTGTCATGTAACCAAGACTGTTTAAATATTAAATAAAACTATTTTGAGGGATTATAGCTTACAAAATACTGCATACTGTTGGAAGAAGAAAGACACAGGTATCCAAAAGTTGGTTTCTGATCAATTATAATATAGAGAATACAAAAAGAGAATAGAATAACTACCTATTCTTCTGTAATTCCAGGTAAAATTTAGCAATTCCAGATATTATTTTGAGCAGTGAGTTTATAAATGACTTTCAGGTTTTTAGAGTTTAATAGATACACCCCAACAATGATAATGAGACAGCCAAATTACTTGAATGACTCACTGTTCAAGTATCAATAATATTTCTGCTAGTGGCATCAAATCAGTCTTCAGTTTCTGAACTGTATTAGGAAGTCCCATGCATTACTAATATTCAGAGCTACCTTTTTAGTAAATTGAGATGATCGGCATTGACTAGGAACTTTAAGTCAGTTAATACACTTTTTCACAAAATATGGAGCTATTCTATTTCATTCTGTGTCTTAAGTTTAAAAAAAAAGAAATAAAAGGCAAAAAGGCATAACACAACTTGTTGAGGTTGTTTTGTTTTGTTGACATTCATCAAAAGCTTGCTAGATGGGGCTTTTTTATCATCCTAAAGGTGAAATATTAAAAGCAATCATAAACCAGATGTTTCAGCAGGTCATATATCTGACCAATGACTAAAAACTCAAGAACATTTTATTGTATTTGCAATTGAGATTAGTGGACTTAAAATGATAATTGTTCTTATAAAGTTACAATTCTTATGGCTAAAAGATGAGGAGCAATGTGGAATCCTTTTCTGATTTGAAAAGGAATAGGCTGCTCTTAATTTTTCTATCATGACTTGTTCCATTGGTTTTTTCCCAAGTAGAATTATGATGTATCACTTTATCTACCTGACTAAGCTTTTAGTCTATTCATTGCTCAATTTCTAAATAGGTTGCAAATATCTGATATGCTTCTATATTAACCCTAATAGCTCATAATTCAGGTGCTTATTGCCTAATTAAATGCAAGTGTGATATGTCATTAGATTTGGGAAAAGGAGAGAATACTGATTCCCATGTTATAATTGTCTCTAATGAAATGAAAACCCACTTAATTGATCCACTGATATCATAAGAAATCAGATATTTTTAGTGATTGGGGAATGCTTATTTAGCATTAAAAAAGAATCTTAACTCAGTTTTCAAAATAGATTATTAAAAGCATGTTGTATTATAAAAGTTTTAAAAAGAATGAACAAATGGGTAAAGCTTTCAAATATTTGGGTAAATTTTGACTACTGTGTTACTTTTTCAATATTTTATGGAAATACAGAAATGAATACATGTGTAATATAGCATTTTAAAATGTTAAAATAGTAACAAATGGTTATGTCATGATGGTATCTATTTTGTGCGATCCATGTGGTACAGAAACATGGTAATTTAAAATCTTTTTTTTAAGTTGAGGAAATATTCTTTTAGCTATTTTTTAAAGATTTTACTTATTGATTTTTAAAGAGAGGGGAAGGGAGAGAGAAAGAGGGAGAAAAACATCAATGTGTGGAGGCACTCATGAGCCCCCAATAGGGGACCTGGCCTGCAACCCAGGCATGTGCCTTCAGTGGGAATTGAACGGGTGACCCTTTGCTTCACAGGGTGGCCTTCAATCCACTGAGCCACACCAGCCAGGGCATAAAATCTACTTAAAGGACTAAATTTTAGGTATAGCAGTAAAACCATATCAAGCAATTTTGCTGTAACCCTTCCAACAACTCCCCAAAGTAGCAAGGTGATCAGCTTTTTTTGGCAATAATTCCTTCTAATCAGCCTCTATGAATAGAAGACCTTTAGACAGTGTGTTTATAGGCTATATTTATTAACTTGGCAATCTACAACAAAGAAAACACCCTTTAGCAGTGGATAGACCATCACTTCAGATAAGGTCTAGATCATTCTTCTGTAACCTAACAGCACCATAAATAGCATTCTTTGACCTCAGTGACTTAAGTTCCTAAGGTTCCCCCCCTACCACATATTTCATATCAAAGACTTAGAGTAGATCTTACTAAAAACAAAAAATAAAAAATCTAGTGAGGTAATGCGTTTTACCTAGTTGTTTAATATAATTTTTATTCCATGTTCAGCTTGGACCTCATATACTTAGACATTAAATTAAAATGTATTTTAGTAATTTAATTCAATTCAAGCAATATTCATGGGGCAGCCACAATTTCCTGAGTACACAATATCCTAAGTGCTAAAAAAAATATTTTTAGAAATCACAGAATCAATGTTTGTCATCTAATTGGAGAGAAAAACATACAAATGTAATTTATTTGCAACAAATGTTCAGCATATGAAATGTCTTAAAAGATGAACATGCTAAGTTTCACAAAAGCACTTAAAAGATCTTGATTATTTCCACCTTGTGAAATCAGACAAGGCCTCATAGCCATTTAAGCTGAACAAGCAAAATTTCACCAGGATCAAGAGAAATGAACTTACATTCTATGTGGTAAAAAATAGCATCAGCAAGGGCAAAAATGAAAAAAAAAGAATAATTTATAGAAATATGACATATAGCAATAGATAGGTACAGGTGAGACAAAAAAAAAACTATGCTACAGCTAAAATACAAAGGTCCTGGTATTTCATATTCAGAAGTTTGGATTTTATCAAAAAAACTTTTTTAAAACCTCATGATGGAGAACCTCTAGATATCTCAGTAGGAAGGTGACTTATTCAGATGTAAGTCTCAGAAAGGTCACTGTGACAGCAGCGTAGAAGATGTATTGGTGTGGGAGTACAGGTGAAATAAGACCAGTTAGGAAACTATTTCAGCAGTTCAGATGAGAGGTGTTTTATCCTCTCTGCAAATGTGAAGGCAAAAATTTATCTACTCAAAGGAAGTTCCACAGGTAGAGAAGGGTCTTGAAGAGTTTAATGGAAGCTTGCAGCACCCCCAATGGGCAGTTGGAAATTGAGCTAGCCACATACTGATAAGAGGTCTGCCAAATAGTCTTAAATGACCAAAAGACAAAACAAAAATTTAGAACAGCACCAACCATCATAGATATACAGTTTTCTCTAGTAATGCTCAGTGGTCAGCCAAGAATATGGAAGCAGAAGGTTGAATATTGAAAAGGGTACATGTGGTGCATATGCAAGAAGGCAAGGAAATTGAGGGGTCTAGTCAGTGGTGTAGATTGGAAAGAAAGTGAATTCAGGAGGGTGCTGTGTTCTTGATAAGCACAAAGATTAGACATAGTGGAAGAGATAGGAGAGAAAGCAGTAATCAGGAAGAGCTGTAATGCTTCAGAGGTAACATGATGACCAGCAGAAATGTGTGATGTTTTTGGATTTGACAGCAAGTTTACAACACAGAAGGTACTTATATTTCAAAACTACTCTTCAATATCCCTATTTATGTTTGTATTTTTAGGAAAACTTCAGAACACTTTGCCATTTTAGTGTATAAAATAAGCTATCTAATGGCAAGAGGGAAACACCCATTGATATGGAAAATAAAGCCAATTTATATTATTGATTTATTATATATTTCAATTGTTTAGTGAAATATATTCAATGAACATAAATTATAAGAAAGTGAAAATTGAAGATGTTTTAACTTGCTACCTCCATCCTAAAGTAAATCTCAACTCATTTCAGTCAAGTTTACAGCATCGTTAACTGGTCAGTTTTTGAATAAAATAATTTTAAATATGATTTCAAGGACATTCTGTAGGAAATGATTGAATTATATGTATTTGACCTTTTACTTTCACTATTGTCTCAGGAAAACTTTTTTATCTTTCCTATGGACTATACCTGTCTGTTGAATAAAAGACATTTTGGTGATTTATATTTTCTATAAAGATATGTTACATAGTCTGGACTTGAGATACAATCTGCAAAGCTAAGCATGCCCATAAATCTGAATCTTTCATTCTTTTCTCATGTAGAGAGAGAAGATACTTTTTTAGAATTGCCTTCCCTAAGGAAAATCCAACACATCTATAGTATGGTGCATTTTGTTTAATTCTTATAGGTTTATTGAACACATTAATCTACTGCAAATAATAGCTAACTTGTTAAATGACTGCTGACTTTTCTAAGGCACTATTGTAAAATCCTGTCATAATATAACTATTTAGTTCTCACAACTCTAAGAAGTAACTACTATTATCCTTATCTTGTAGATGAGGAAACTTAGTTTAAATAGCATGATGTAGGACTCCCAACTAGTTAATAGCAGATAGGAACATCAGACTAAGATAGTCTGTCAGTAGAGTGGATGCTCTCAATCACATATTGCCCCCTCAGATCTAACATTTTAATTCATGTTAAAATTTAGCAAAAAAAAAGTGTTTCCTTTTTTATATATATATTAAATATATATAAAGGAAACTAAAATTTTTAGTTTTTATAATAGCAGGTCAAGATCACCACTAATATGATTTATCAAGTAAAGGAAAAACCTGCACACCACTTTACTTTTTATTATTAAAAATTGTAATTAGTGTACTTTTCAATTGTAATTAACCAGTGTCACAAAACTATGTACCATGATACATATAAATGGTGAAACAATTTCACCACTTGAGTCAAAACTCTCTCTTAGTATTTTATACTTTAACATGATTCATTTTATAGCTAATTTGTGTCAAGTTAATATTGGGATTTGTTTAAAATGCTGTATCCTAAGAATGTCTTGAGATGAATTTGAAAAGTATTACATGTGGTGGCCAAAGTTATTATTTTCCTTTTTGCTTCCAAGTCCCACTTTATCCATCTTCTTTGAAACAATCCAAATCTTTTTGCCTTTTTTGTATTAGCTATATGATCTTTTTATTTATTTTTAAATATTTAACAATATAGAAAAGCAACAGATTTAGAAGTAAAATGAGAGATGCCACTGATCTTCCCAGTTCCTACTCACAGTTGCATAATCTGATGTATTGTGGGTGACTGTGTTTTCTCTCCTGATAAAACATTACTTCCTACCACCTCTAACAGATCTGAAAAGTGGATTCATGTTCCCTGAACGGAACTATTTAAGAATGCAACATTTACACTTTCATCTGTTTCCAACTTCCAATTTCTCACTTGTGTTATGCAATATGTAGTGTGAAATGAAAGTTCATTACCAAAGTAAACTCTAGTGAAATTCTCACATTTTCTGCATCTTCTTTCAAGATATCTCATGTAAAAGCACTTTATAAAGTGGAAAGTAAAATAGATTATATGAACTTTGTAAAAACAGTAATACTGCTATTAAACTCCTAGATCCTATTTAAGAAAACCAAGTTCAGAACTAGTGAATAAATTATTACTTTAAACTTATGTATTCTGGCTTTTGATTTGACATTTTAGTAGTAATTGATGTGGGTATCTGCAACCCACCTTAGGAAATTGCCATGGCAACTCCTAAGATATAGTACCAGCTCACTGGAGCTTCTTGCTTTGTTGATGCTAAATACAGAAGCTGCGTTTGATTTCATCTTATCTGTTCCTATAGGGAGCAATGTACCACAGTTTGTTGCACTTCCCAAACTGACTTTTTCATTACCATGGAGACCAGACCTACCCACACAACTAAGACCTGAAACCATCCTTAGTATGGCTAAAACTAAGGCCTTGAATTAAAGTGTATTGTTTTGTTAAAGAAGAGTCCCTACTTCTGCTTTTGAAGTATTTATTCATTTTCCACAAAGAAAACAGGCTTTTTAGTGCTGTGCTGAAGATTTACAATAAGGAGGAAAGGAAATGTCATCATGACATTTTCCTTAGGTTCTGGTTTTGGATATATGGTGTATACTCTGCATAGTCAATCACTATGGAGTAACATTTCATTTCAAATTGTATCAGTTTTCCTAAACAGTAGTAAACATGTTTAGTGTATACTTCACAGTGGTCTTAAAATGCTGCTTTAAATTCTAGTATGGTATTGTCTAAATTTTTTAAATCCAATATTAGTGTCTTTTAGATTAGTTCTGCACTTGCTCACAGTAAAACCAGTATGATAAAAGTTATTCTAGAACCTTCATCATAACTATAATTCCAGTTCTGGCTGATGAATTATCTGTGGAAGATCATAAACACCAATACAATTGTACTCTAATGAGTTTTATTTTATTTTATTTTATTTTATTTTATTTTATTTTATTTTATTGTGGTAGTAAGGTGTTCATATATATCAGTATAACAAAAACAGCTAAAGCTCTACAGGATTCTTCATTTTCAGGTTTGTTATGGAGATACTAATTATACCATAGCTGTTATCATTGTTTGCCCCTGACTGCCCCCCACACACCCAAATGGCACCAGTCAAAAAAAATGATACAGAACTCTTACGTGGAATTGAGAATCTCAAATTTATTCCCTGATTTGTACATCCTTACACATTTGTATCTCTAGTTTAATGATTGTGCTTTTTCACTCTCACGAAGGCAGCATAGTCCTTGTTTAACACAAATACACTAGGAATTCCAAAATGCCTTACTTCAATAAAATATGGAATTGTTCTTGATTTTTAAAGGTTATTATGAATAAGCACCATAAAGTTGCTGTAACTTAATTTACAAATGGAAAACAAATTAATTGGAATTTTGTGCTTTGTTCACTAGCAGGAAGTTAGCAATTCATTGCTATATTTGAATACAAATTAAGTTTGTCATACAGAGAACCTTCTGGCATTTCAAACGTCTGAATTTTGCAAAAGGAATTCTTGCCCTAATGAAGTTCCTATATGATTCTAGTTTTCTGTAATTACACTGGTGAGTGTGAAATTCAACATGTGATGCTAAATATAAAACACATATATCTAGAAACCTTTTGCAATAGCTATAAAGTTGTTTGTATTTTTTCTATAGAACATTGAGAGTCAGCATAGCTCTCTTCAGTAAAACTTTCTTTAAACAGACAGTGCTTTATTTCCATGTCTCTGATTCTATTTTGCTCACTTGTTTGTTTTGTTGGTTAGATTCCACTTATAAGAGAGATCTTATGTTATTTGTCTTTCATCAACTGGCTTATTTCACTTAGCATAATGCTCTGCAGTTCCATCCATGCTGTTGTGAAGGGTAGAAGAGACTGACAGTGACCAGAGGGGAAGGGGAAGGGAGATAATGGGAAACAACGGGAAGGGTCAAGTAAAGGAACTTGTACAAAGGACCCATGATCAGGGACAATAGGGGCAAGGATTGAGTGTGGGAGCAGGGTGGACGGGGTAGGGGAGAGCAATGGAGAAAAATGGGGACAACTGTAATTGAGCAATAATAAATAAATTATAAATAGAACAAAATACTCCTAAAAAAATAAAAATAAAGAATAAAATGGGAGGGAGATGGGGAGGGATGGGTGGGTGGGCTGGGATGGGAGCAAAGGACAGAAAACTACTTGAACAATGATTAAAATAAAATTAAAAAAAAAGAATAAAAGGAGAGTCCTATACAAATTGCCAGGAGGGGGGAAATGAAACTCAAATAATAGGCCATTTTTAATATATTCTTCATATGTTCTGAGATTCCATAGTTTTCTATCCCAGGTGCAAGATGAATTTGCTGTTCCAAAATATAATGGCCAATAATTTCAAAACAACTAAGATTAAACATGAATACTTCTTATTCTAACTTCTAAGTTTTTGTGAACATGGATGTTTGCTTACATCGATGCTATATTTCTAGCACACATGATTTAATAGTGATTTTTACCAAGTTTTTATTCTTGTCATATACATAGTACATTTAAAATACCTAAAGATGTAATAATTTGAATATTATAATGTGCAGATGACTTTAACAATGCAGGTTTATGAGAATAGTCTATGATGTAATTACAGATTGAAAAATAAGAGAATATGAAAATGTTATTAAAGTGAGAGATTTATAACAAATTTAAAGTAAATAAAAATATTAATTCTAATAAATAACATGTAAGGTACAATTTGGGTTCTTAAAAATGTCTCTTAAATTTTCTTTTTACCTTTCTTAGCATTGCTTTGCTAGGGGAGGTATTTTTGTTGTCCTTATTGCTAAGAAATTCAGTTGGCAGTGCCCTCAAAGCAGATCGTCCTTGCCAGAGTTGTTAATGAGCAAATAATAACAAATGTCATGTTGATATGTCAAGAAGGTTACTAATAAGGCATTAACACTTAGAAGTTATTGAAGGGAGAAAATCAATATTGTATTTTTTGTGATATTGTAAGCTCAGCCAGAAGAAGTAGCAGAAGTTCATTTCAAGCTTCTACTATCATAAACAATATTAAAGCATGAGAGGAAATAACATCTTTAAATTTTTAGCACAAGAATCACTCCTTTTCTTACTTTACTCTCAGCCCACACACCCATTGTTGTACTCTTGTCGAAAGTATGAAGCATTTCATTCACTTTTGCAGATCAATACCTTTGTTTTCCCCTCATTTCATCTGGGGGGGATATCACATTACTAAAGCTAATAATGAATGATATTTTTGAACAGTAATTCCACCAAAATCAGAATGACAGTACTTTGAGGGTACTATATGAATTCAGAATAAGAATAGGGTCGACTCTATAGAGCAAAAGTTCTTGAAGATCTATGTTACTGTTAATTTGAAATGTCTTTATTTTATTTTATTAAATATTTTAAAAGATTTTATTCATTTATTTCTAGAAAGAGGGGAAGGGAGGGAGAAAGAGAGAGAAAGAGAAGCATCAATGTCTGGTTGCCTCTCACATGCCCCCTACTGGGGACCTGACCTGCAACCCAGGCATGTACCCTGACTGGGAATCGAACCAGCAACCCTTCGGTTCACAGGCTGGCACTCAACCCACTGAGCCACACCAGCCAGGGTGAAATATGTCTTTATTTTAGATCACATTTTCAAGAACTAAAAAGTTGTGCCATTGACTGTCTACTTACTAAAGAAACTGTGAAGTAAAAGCAAAATTCGCATAGCATCAAAATTCACTATCACAGGTCATTTTTGCTGATTAGTAACTTGACACAGGCCATAGAGCAAAGTCCTTTGTTTACTATGAGTAGGTTTTGATGACGTACTAAATGTATTTTTATAACTCCAACTCCCTGGGTACAAATACCCTTATCTGTTATTCCACTAGAATATCCAGTTTGGAAAATTAAAGTCAAGTGTAATGGGCACATTACATCGCTCAGGTCATGGAAGTAAAATCATTTTTGCCATAGGTGGTTTAAGATTCAGATAAGATTGGAACTGCTTTTTAGAGTACACATCATGTAGGAAAGAGAATGTCCTAGTAGGGTCGAAAGGGCCAAAGAACCCATTAAAAGAAATAGTCAAGAAAACAAGTGAGATATAGTCCCAATTTGCCTTTTCATTTTGGCAGACCAGACATAGTTACAGATGAAGTGTTGTGTTATATATGATTTACCTGTCCACCCCATTGGCAGTGAACTAATTATCATCCAGATAATTAGTATCATCCAGACAGAATGTGACGTATTTAATTATATCATTTAAATATAACTATGTAAGGTGGTAACAGAGGTGAGAATGCTCATAAATTAAAAATATGCATTGTTGATCTCAAAAGTATTAGTGGATATTAAAAAAGTCTATTTCCTATAGTATGCTCATATCTCAGACTTTAGCTATGTTAACTTTGTAACTACTTCATTTGGAAATGAGAATTTTAAAGAGATTATTTTAAAATAATTATTAATCATAAAATAGTTTGGAACAGCAACCATTTCTTCTAATAAACTGCTATCTACCCATGTTGCTGAAACAAAAATTTACCAGGGATGGTTATATTTTTTACTAAGGTTATCTCATTGGAGTTTGATATGATTCTTTTGTTAATAATCTCAAAATATCCTTATGAAATGTTTAACAATAGGGATGAATTAGGATGAAATGGTTTGAGATGATTTAAATGTTTTGTAGGAAAGAAAAAAACTTCCTCTAGCCTGTTAGGTTCTTTAGGTGGGGCCTACAAATTAAGTTGACAAAAGAGTAACAGGAGAAAAGGCATGTGAATTTTATTCTACATTAATATTTTAACATTTACATACACAGAGTCCTTCATAGAAAAAGAATGAAGACCCAAAGAAGTGATTAGACCTGGAGCCCTAAATACCATTTTAACAAAAGCAATAAATTGTAGAGAAATGACGAGATAAAGGAAAAGGGAGTTGGGCTTCTAGGGCAATAAATTGTGGAAAAGTAGATATGTGTGAGAAACTAACACAAGATAAGGGTTATTTTAATAATGTTTGCTTGTGCTGACCCATCTCGATGTCAGCTTTCTGTATCCAGTGATAAGGTTTGTTCTTCTGGTATGGAAGAGGAGAGGAGGAACACCATCAGAAGGGGAAATTAATGTCCTGCTTTTAGGCAGATAGGAGAACAGCCAAAGATCTATGTTTGCTGCTTTTTAATTACCTTCAGCTCATAATAATCCTTATATGAGAGTGGCATGTTTTGGAGTGGCATATCATGATCCCCTTCAGTTTTAAAGTCTACTGTAAGCATCAGAACTCAGCTTTTTTGTATTTCATATATACATACATATATACATTCATTTTGTCTTTGAATTTGCTATAAATTTCAAATATTTTTACTTTCTATGTATGTTTAATTAAAATTAATATAGTAATATTAATGTAATTACATATAGTATAATTACATATAATATACATTATTAGGGTAATTGTATAATTACATTTTAGTTATATAATTGGATCTATGTGTTCATGTATCTGTATCTGTGTATACATATACATATATACATATATAGTTTTTACTTAAAAAAGTAGAGCTTTATTTTAATGATAGTTCTTAAATACAAAATTTTAAGGTAGAAATTGCGGAAGGGGTTGTACAACTATACCATGAACTCTTTTAGGTCAGACTATCATGTTTGTATATTTATCCCTAATATTTGATATATGCTAATATTAGTATATATACCTATAGGTGCCCATCAAATCCTTAATGAACATGCATGTCTATAAAAATGAATTTTCCCCATTTTCTGTTTTAAATTCAGAATGCTGACATTTGAGATGATAATATAAAGTGGCAAAATTTCATAGGACATTTTTCTGAAATATCTATAGGCACTTAATTGAAAATAAACTGACGGCAAATTAAATTAATATATCATGTTCTTCTGTAACTATTAAATATAAAAGACCTTTTTAATTGTTGCTAATATATAAGCTTCTTTTAAAGTGTACTTTAGGTGTGACCTTATTTCAGAATAGTGGTTTTTAATGCAGATAGAAAAAGCCAGAGTGTATGTTATACTCAGAATAACTAATTGAATCCTAAAGGCACTCTAAGTTCAGAGTATAGCACTAGGTACATTATGATGAGGTACTACTATCATAAGGAAATACTCTCTTCTGTGAATTATACAGAGAGGATGGAATTGTGATTTGGCAATTTAGAAGAACATTCTAATTATCTGGAAACAGTATTTCCCTATCTGTTTTGCTTGTGGCTGGGTCCATCAAATATTTTATTTTACCTAGGATTGCTAATTAAAGATATCCACAAGTGTATAAGTATAGGTACAAAGTATATTACTTTTTACTATTTATCAATTTATTTTGAAAAAGAATACTTTAACATGAAAATTTTACTCCTCATTCATAAAGTAAAAATAAATACTTGTCAATTCCTTTCCTCTGTGGTATTAAATTTTAAAATATGCAAACAAATTTTAAAAATCTGATAACTCAAACTTTACAAGAAAATAGGCACTTAAAATTCAGACAGATACTACTCAAGCCACAGTTAACAAATTTCTCTCTTGGTCTTAACATTCTGAATCAAAGTATTAGCCCACTGTTCTCAGAACTTACACTGAGAAAAATAATTATCACTGCTGACTATCCATGGTGTTAGATATTCCTATTTTTCAAAAAGAAAAGCTTAAATATGAACACATACATTAGAAGAAGGGGAGTCTCCAGATAATGATGTTATACAGATACTTTTTTTAAAAGCACACAAAACAGTCTGTTCTCCCATGAGCTATGCAAATGTTACTTTTTATAGGCTTGAATGTTCATTATTGGTGACCTTTGTTATCTGCAAGCGGTTCAAGACCAGTAGTCAGTGAATTTGCCCTTAAATTGGCCCTCAAGCTCACTGATAATGGAAGTGAATAATGGAATAAAGTTTCCTCTTAGAACTCGGATAGAAATAGGAATCTTTCAAAGTGCTATTCTGGCTGAAGGACTTCTTATTTTCATTTTCACACATTTTCTTCTCTTTCATTCATTAAGGAAATTTTTTTCACCTATTTTATATTCAAATTCAATTATTCTCTTGCAAATATTGGTGCTTCCATTCTTGCCCTATAAATCTAACTCTCAGGCTTTCAATTTAGGATCATCAGCTCTTCCTAGCAGGTACATTATTGGAAGCCTGATTACATTTATAGAACTTCTAGTTCTGCTTATTATTTGAGTGATCCTTAGTGGGGAGATTTTTAAATTCATAAAACAAAAATAGAACGGGACACACTCCTAAACATATCTTTCATGGATTCCATCTATAAAGAGCTAGCATGGAAAGTGGATCCACCCTGGAATAAGTCATCCTAGACTCAACATGGCATTATATCTGAGTTCACCATTCAGATCTCAAGTGGTTTAATAACAAGGAAACAGGATCTGTTTCTTTTTATCCATCTGGGTTGGTAGCCTCACAATAAGAGGTTTCAGTGATGAGTGAAAGCTCAATATTTGTTAAGTAGCACACCAAATAAAAACATTGCTGATTTTCTTGGAGGTAGCATAGCTGTTGTTTCAAAATACAGTTGATTACAGGCTTGGTAAATAGTGACATTTATTTTGATAGCACGAAGTAGGGAATATTTTTATAGTTAGAATATTTGACAAAAGAAAACAATCAAGACCCATATAATTTAAGGTTTTTTTTAAAGGAACATGCAATTTACACTTGTTCTTCAAAAAAAAACAGGGATAAAATTAGTCTGTCATTATATTAAATAATTCAACTGATTTGAATATTTTGCCTATTTGTGTGTGGATAAATGAAGTTGTCAAGAGCAAGAAAGTACAATAGAAAGACAAAAGTAGAGAAAAAAATAATGTTGAGAACCAGAAAGGGACTTGCAAAAAGTAAGACATAAATATGAGACTCACAAAAGAAGACAAAGACAGGCTTTCCTGGAACAATGTCATTATGAAGCAGGTTTGGTTTTGTGTTTTAGAGACTTCATATAGATTAACCATATACTAGTCATCATATCTGACCCTCATAGCCTGCCAATGCACACACCAATACATACCGTTGATTTAATGGGTGTGAGTCTGCAAGTATCTTTATAATTGTTTTGTTTGCCTCAAGAATAAAGAGGAACTATTTAATACTACATAAAAGCATAACTTCAAAGAATTTATTCAAGCAGTTTGCCAAGGACTCTTTCATTTTGCTGTATTCTCCATAGACCATTTCCATTAGATTCCTAGGCAAAAACCTTGAAATTATTTGAGATGTGTAATACAATGTTATACTGGTGACAGAACTAAAAATAAAAGGCTATGTGATATGCCCAACTACAGGCTTCTGACTTATAAACTGCCAGTATACCATAGTACAAAAATTGCCGTCATTCCAACCACCCCTACCCAAGGTGTAGCCTGTCATAATGTGACTGGCCTGAAGCAGGTCCCAAACTATAGTGGGGACAAGAATCACCCAGGTTGCTTGCTTAAAATACAGATACCTGAGTTCCATACCCAGAAATCCTAATTCAGTGGATTAGAGGTAGGGCTCAGAAATTTGTGTTTAACAAGCAGACCTCCACCCCTAAGATTTGGTAGCCAGTGATGCTGAGCACTACTAGTTGAAGAGACACCTTGCACAAGGAAGTTACCTTCTCTTATGCTAATAATGGGGGGGGCGCAAAAGTAGGTTAACAGTTGTGAGTACACAAAATACAGTTTATTCTTAAATTATTATTTATTAATTATTGTATTATTTTCTATATGAGCAGTTGTGAACCTACATTTTTTGTATAGTATTTTCTTTTTATTTTTTATTCTTTATTTTATTGATTATGCTATTGCAGTTGGCCCATTTTCCCCCTTCACTCCCCTCCACCCTGCCCATCCCCTCCCACCCACATTCCCCCCTTTAGTTCATGTCCATGTGTCGTAAGTTCTTTAGTGTCTACATGTCCCATACTATTCTTACCCTCCCCCTGTCTATTTTCTACCTACTGTCTATGCCACTTATTCTCTATATCTTTTCCACCTCCCTCCTCCTCCTACTTCCCTGTTGCTAACCCTCCATTTGATGACTTATTTTTTTACTATTCATATTTTTAATCTTCTTTTTCTTAGGTAAGTCCCTTTAACATTTCATATAGTAAGGGCTTGGTGATGATGAACTCCTTTAACTTGGCCTTGTCTGAGAAGCACTTTATCTGCCCTTCCATTCTAAATGAAAGCTTTGCTGGATAGAGCAATCTAGGATGTAGGTCCTTGCTTTTTATGACTTGGAATACTTCTTTCCAGCCCCTTCTTGCCTGTAAGGTCTCTTTTGAGAAATCAGCTGACAGTCTGATGGGAACTCCTTTGTATGTTACTGTCTCCTTGTCTCTTGCTGCTTCTAGGATTCTCTCCTTCATTTTTACCTTGGCTAATGTAATTATGATGTGCCTTGGAGTGTTCCTCCTTGGGTCCAACCTCTTTGGGACTCTCTGAGCTTCCTGGACTTCCTGAAAGTCTATTTCCCGTGCCAGATTGGGGAAGTTTTCCTTCAATATCTGTTTAAAGAAGTTCTCGATTTGTTGCTCTTCCTCTTCCCCTTCTGGTACCCCTATAATTCGGATGTTGGAACGTTTAAAGGCGTCCTGGAGGTCCCTAAGCCTCTCCTCAGTTTTTTGAATTCTTGTTTCTTCATTCTTTTCTGTTTGGTTGTTCCTTTCTTCCTTCTGGTCCTCTCCATTGATTTGAGTCCCAGTTTTCTTCCCCTCACTATTGTTTCCCTGTGAGTTTTCCTTCATTTCTCTTATCGTAGCCTGCATTTGTTCATCTAATTTATGTCCAAAGTCAACCAATTCTGTGAGCTTCCTCATCACCAGTGCTTTGAACTGTGCATCTGGTAATTCAGCTATCTCTTGGTCACTTAAACAAATTGGTTCTGGGGCTTTCAAATCTGTTTGAGCCATCTTTTTTATTTTCCTTTGGTTTGGTTGTAGCTGTTTCGTAAGGGTGGGGGAGCCTGAGGTGTTCACCAGGGCGGGGCACCGCAGTCGCTGGGTTGTGATGTTTTATGTGGGGGCGGGGTCTGAGAGGGAACAATGGCACCTGTTCCGCTCTCTCTAGGACTTCCGTCCCCTCCGCTGCCTCCCACATGCAAATTGGGCCCTTCCTGTGCTGGCTCCCGGGCGGGTGGGCTTGTGCACTTTCTCGGACTCTGTGGGTTTCCCCAAGAAGTTTCCTGTGAGGCTGAGAGAGTCTCCCAGCCTCAGCTCCCAGATGGGGCTCTTAAGCTTTGAAATGCGGCAGCGCTGCCCGTTTTCACTTAGTTTGCTTGTAAATGTGTGGCTGCGGACAGCCAGCTGCCTTGAGCCCCTCACTGGGTCTGCTAGTCGCCTCCTGAGCCCAGGGTCCACCACCGGTCCGTCTGCTGCCATCTGCGCCCTGCGCGCCCGCGCCTGCCAGCCAGCGTGCCTGCCAGCCAGCATTTCTTCCCGCAGGGACCCCTCGACCCCTCTCCACAGGCCTCCGACTCCGCTGCTCCTTACCAGTCTGGATGTACTGGAGTCCAACTTCCGTTTAGTTCATTTCCCTCTGTTCTGCTTGTTTCTTGTTTCTCAATTTTTGTTGGCCTTAGTTTTGGTTGTGCGAGGAGGCACAATGCGACTGCCTATGCCTCCATCTTGGCTGGAACTGTGAACCTACTTTTGCCCCACCCTGTATATATAGTTTGAAAACTAACTGTAGTCATTTTGAAATAGCAGTCCTCCCCCACCATCCTGCACTCTGGCAAGGCGCTCACCTGAGAAGGTGTTTCCTATCTCTTAGAGTAGAATTCAGCAATCTTTTTTTATTTACCAAGACAAAAGTTTATTTAACAAAAGTTCAATGTGAAAATGTACATGACTCAGTTTTTATATTGCAGTAAAACAAGTGCTGTGGAGAGGGGACATGTGACACAGTTTATTTCTCTGGTGAACATAGCCATTCTTTATACTCGTCCCAAGGTTTCTAACATGATAATACTATTTCTTCATATTACCACCATTCCAATATTGTTCTATAACCCACTAGTTGCCATCTCCACACTCTCATTGATCACAAGATTCATAAAGATACCAAATTCCCACAGTGTTCCTTGAACATGTCTGCCACCATTTAATTTCATTAATAACTCCTTCTCCATAATTTTTTTAAACTCAAGGGTAATCTTTGTTCACAGTGTCTACTTAGCAAGCTCAAAGATCAAATTCCACAGTCTTATAGAAGAAACAACATACTAAATGTAATTAAAGGTGACTTGATTTCCAGGGCTCTAGTTCAGGTTTTGTATGGGCTAAGTACACTAGAAATTAAATTACTCATGTAACATTTTTTTCTGAGGGGAAATGAAGGGTGTGATTATAACAACAATTTACAAGGTGTTTGAATTGCATAGATAAATTAGAAAAAGTTCAAACTTAGAAACGGCCTTGTGCCCAAGGTTAGATTGTGATTTTGTTATTTGAAATTCCATGACCCTTATGAAACAAAGTGGTAGAAGCCAGAACTACCATTCCAGTATTATTATTTCCTTTAAAATTAAATATTATTTTTTGTTTCATTTGACTTACATATGAATATTATTTAGTTCCTAGTCCTTTTCTATAAAAGAACAGTATGATGTAATAAACAAAAATTAGTTCTTCTGGTTTCTGAATTATGCTGCATCCTGTTTTCTAGATACAGTGCTATGGGCTACTCACACTCTTTCCATTTTCTAAGAGAGGTAGTAATGAACAATACACTTTCTCACCTTGTTCCTTGTTAATATAACTCAAAAGCTATTACAAGTTGTTGCAGATAAAAATCTGCCCTAGGCCAGAAAGACAACTTGTGCCTGGTGACAATATTTAGATTTCTCAAAATCCAAAATAAAATGAACTGAAACTACAGTTTATTTTACCCATTGTTCTTAGTTTCCCAGGTCTTTCAGAAACTTTAGCCTCTTCTAGTTTCTTAATTCCATGGCATGTGGGTTATGTTCAGTTATAAAGTCACCCTTTCATCACATTTACTCTGTTAGAGCTTTTCATTTCTCTTCACTTTGTGTTAGTCAGCATTTGGCATCCTCATTGGAATCACTGTAGCTGGGCTCTGCTAGCTCACTAATTAGCACATGATAACAAATGTATATTAGTGTAGTAAGAAGGTAGACCAGAAGACTTTTCCTCATAATTCTTTGTTGGATGAATTTGAGGAAAGATCCTGTATAGAAATATGGTTTAATTTTGGGGGGGAAGACTAATCATTTTACATGTGTATGGAGAATACTTTTAACAAAATTTTCTCATTAAAATTACAGACGTGCATTAAAAAAGTATAGAGGTGGGAAAGATGTATCTGAGCTGTGTATTATTTTGTATACATAAGATTAGCATTTCTAAATAACCAAGCTTAAAACAAAAAGTGTCCCATTTATGGCCAAATAGACTTGCATGCCAACAGAAAGATATTATGGTATTGAAACCATATGCAATTCTAGCCATATTTTTTTCTCTTTTCTCTTCATGGGTATTGCATGATGGTATTTCTAATACAAATACTAATATGCTTTAGAAATAATGGCA
The DNA here is from genome assembly GCA_004024845.1 of Tonatia bakeri. Taxonomy (NCBI): domain Eukaryota; kingdom Metazoa; phylum Chordata; class Mammalia; order Chiroptera; family Phyllostomidae; genus Tonatia; species Tonatia bakeri. The sequence continues at coordinate 25,976 of PVIA01008589.1, read as the reverse complement.
CTCGCAGGTCTTTCATCATATTGTATCACTGCTTTATCATATTAGGCTAATACACTGCGAGAGTTGGTAGAACCTCTCCATGCCAAATCGGATCCACTTCTGTTGGCACTCAACCCATTGGACTCACAGATTGATAAGCTAATGTTTAGAGAATTTAGATCGGAGAGAGTCGGCACGGCATACTCAACATCAACCTCTTGCAAGCAACTAAAATGGCCTCGTCCTTGCTGTTTATAACAGGAAACAGACTTTTAAAAAGCTTAGATCATCAAGTGTTTTGGATTGGGGGCCTCCCTAAAGGGATATTAAGAGGGGCAGGCCACTCTTAAGAAGAATGCGAGCTTTCTACACTGGAACTAGCATAAGATCAAAGCCAATCAAGATGGAGAACAGTGACAGAAAACTGCCATTTCTGTGGGAGAACAGAAGGGGAAGGGTATTGACTGGGAAGGGCTCTGTGTGGTGACACCTCAGTTGTGTTCTCCTGACACCAGGAAAGGAGAGGGATCAGCTCCAATAACTAGGAAACCCTGGCTTTTTAATGGACTCTTTGGTGGCCTCTTTAAGGCAAAGCAGAGGAAGCAAATTCTGTGTTCTAAGTGTATTTTGCATTTTTTAAATTTGACGTGCTGTATTGTACTAAATTTAAGTGTAATCTATTAAGGCAAGGTATACGCAACCTGCTCTGAAATTTATTGTTTATTCTATTATAAAGTGTATTCAGGTGCAACACAGAGACTGCTTTTGGTGACACTAATGAAAAAGATTTCTCACACCAGGCTTTATTAGATTCCTCAGCTAATATCCTAACTTTTTCCTTATTTCTTGGCACTTGTATACAAATGGTGTTGCCTCATAGGACAGGCATGAGCTATTCTTTTCTGTAAAATTTTCCAAATCTATAGGCTGTGGTTTTCACTTTTGAAAAAGTATTTTGTCTGGATGTCTTTCAAACTAGCTTCAGATATTATTTAATACGATGTAACTGGGTCCCTTACAGCTAAATATTGCTTATTTTTCTTCTGTAGTGGATGTGATATTTCCTTTATTTAGTTGGATAAAATACTCTGTAATAATTTCAATGCTAATTAATGGATATTTCATACTGTGCAATGAACAGATAATATAACATTGTATTTGGAAATGTTTTTTCTTCCTGTCGCCGCAGTGTGTGGTATTGCATAATGTGAATACCTGTAAAAATATAAATTACTTAAAAATAAAAATATGACCAATTGGTATCAGATCTTTTTAGATAGCTAAATAATTTGCTAAGTATGCTTGATAGTAAACATCTTTCTAAAGAGAAGTAATATTTGCTTCTTTCTCACAAATGGAATTTGTGTTGTGAATAAAATCACATTGATCTGCCTTACAACTGCCTCTGTGCTCTAACCGTTTTAATGTGTTTTTTTAAGTATATATAAAAAGGATGGTTCTGGTATGTAGCAATCCATCAAAAAGCATTTTGTTGGTATTTAATATTAGCGGAATTGGGTCGTTCTCCCTATTTATTGTAGTGAAATTTTATGATATGAAGAATTTTTTGAATTAAGGACTGGACTCCACATTGATTTTTAAACATAATCATCTCTTAGCTTTGATTTTAGAACTGCCCCTTTTATGAATTCCTGTCTAAGAATTAGATACCTTGACCGGCATGTCTCTATTAGTTAAATTTTCTAAATTTTGTGGGTACATGTAGAATCAGTCATTTATGTCTGTGGTTGTCCTTCAAAGAACCTATGCTTTGGGCCAATAAATCAATGCCAAGGATACCAACATTTTGCCATCTGAACTATTAATCATCAAAACTACTGTAGTACCCTGGAAATTCAATCACTGCCATATATTGTGGCATGAAACACATAATTTGGCAGAAACAACATGCTTAGAGAATGAAGTACAGAATAAATTCCAACTCTGTCTCTTTGTCACATCTTTATAGAAGTAAGCTTTACTGTTCTGGAGAAGGAACTGACAGACACTAGTATGGGCTGTACTTGATTTTGGTGAAGCACAAGGTCATTCTTATACAGGGATAGATTTCACATGTTCTTTAAAAATACACTTTGCTATACTGCTGGATTCACTCAAGCTGACTTTTAAAAGAAGGGTTTTTTCTCACTAAAATTAATTATTAGAGAATTACTATTATTTCGACTAAGACAAAAAACAAATTATTTTAAATTATGAAAAGGGTAGTTGATTACAAAGCAATGAGTAAAATCCAGCTTTTAAAATCTTATACTTTTTTTATGATATAACCAAATGCTCTCCCCCCCAGCTTTACAATGCTAGACACAGCTATCTAGCTGACTTATATAAAAGCAAGAATTAAGAGAGGTAACATTTAATTATAAGACAACTCAAAGTAGTGTAAACTCCTGAATACATAATCATCTTTAGCATAAAACCTATAAACATTCAACCTATCTACATTAAACCCATTAAAAGTTTAATCATCAGCTTACATAAAAAGAAGTTATGCATCATGGTGTGCTAGTAAATTAGTATTCACAGAAAATATTCCTGTTGTCTCAATGCAAATGTTTAATTGACCTTCATGACAAGAATAGTGCTCCACATACGTGACACTATTAGCCTGGAAGCCTTCTGTCGTTGTACAAGAACGAATGCCTCTCACATTTGACTGGTGACTAATGCTACTATGTCCAGCCTTCTCTCCCCCTTGTGACTTAGCCTTTCCCAGCTTTCTGTGCTCATTACCCAGCTGTGTTGTGGAAGGAAGAACTGTTTCCAGGAAGACATCATCATCCAATTATAAAAGAGCACAGTTCCCTTCCAAAACATGTACCAAAACTGATTATCCATTGTTGGCTTGGTTCTTCACGAGCCCAGTTGGTATAGTTGTTTTATTTTCTTTCCATTTTTTTTGCTATATTTCAATACTGTCATCACAGTCATGGGGAAATGGGGAGGACACCAGAATGAAATTTTGGGTCACCAAGTTTGTGTTCTGCTGTCCTTAGTCTTCACCAAAGGAACATGAGCAAAATTGTACAATAGACTGTCATAAATATTGCACAATCACCTGACAGGGAGCCCTCTTTGGAGTACTGTGTGACAAAGTAGAGAGAACCACCACTCAGTTTAAAACTTGGGTGCATGAGGCACCATGCCAGATAGAAGAATGGAAAATGCAAAGGAGAGCGGGGGTTTTCTGCTCAACAAAAGTCACAGTCTAAGTTTTTGAAGGAGGGTGTACATGGGGCCAATGAGGCACAGGAAGAAAAAAACTGGAATTTCTCCTCAGGTCTTATAGCTCATTTTCTTCAAATTTATTTTTTGTCTCTGTTTTATAACATGCATATCTATTAATGTAGAGTAATTGCATGTATATAAGCAGAACCAGTAGTATTTTTCACTGATAAGTGTACACAATCAAAAAGTTTGGAAACCACTGAGCATGAATGTAAGGAAATAAGTCAACTGAAGACCTTTCAGTATTTGAGAAACATATTATCATCTGCTAATAATCCATCTGCAAGAAAGTTCCAACAAACTATTATTTTGCACTAGCTAACCTTTTCTTAGACCTTTTCTTCATCACTATGTGGAGGGCATATGCAACCTGAAAGCACTAAACAATCAGCTGCTGTGATGCTCACCACACAGGAGTAGGGTCACAGTATTTCATAGTGTAGCTAGAGTATCAATGAAGCAATAGAGGGTTTTCTTTTGCCTCTGCCATGTATGACACAGCCATAAATGACCCTCCCTTGGCACAGAAGTTAATTTACAAATAACTTCTTTGTGATACTCAAATCTATCAGTCAATGAAATTTTATGTAGTAAAGAAAACCCCATATGTTCTCTTTGCTTTAATACAATTGGAAAAGTTTATCACCTGACACAGAACTAATTTACATGCTGTAAACATAAATATAATGTGGAAGGGGATTTATTTGTGCAAAAGCCCAGAATTCCTCAATAAATTAAATACCAATTAAAAGTTTATTGTAGCAGCAATACACTTCCTCATTAGGAATCACTGAAGGTTCCTAAATATGTCCTCTGGTTTGCATGTGGTCTTCTACACTTTGCCAACTTTCAGAAATTCATTCAAATTGCAAAAGAGCTGGTATTCCGCCAGTGCTCCAATGGCATGTTGAAAGTCAATCAGGAAGCAGACTTCACCAAGTGCTTGCCTGCTCTTCTAAAGCAAGCCTCTTCTAGAAGAAAAGCAAGGGTTTAAAAAGAGAGAAACCAGAAGAGAAGTGAGAAGGAGACAAAGAAGAAGAGGGCAAAAAGAGAAGAAAATAAAGGTGCTTTCATATTTTCAGTTGCAACAGTAGCACCAATTGACTTAACTGGTATTCATCTGAGAAAAAAAATCAAGGAAACCAATTGAAAATTATAAAAGAAAATAAAGGTCTGTTTTTGTCTTGAATGTTGAGTTCTGTGTTGTTTTGACTGTTGAACACAGTGATTCAGATTTATAATGTGATTCTGCCCCTTACCCCCCTCCTTTGAAAATTAAAGGATTCTTTGTCTAGTCTTAAAATGTTCAGTGATTGGTGGCATCCTCTGGTAGCCTGACATGTCAATCCATCATTCTTCCTCATCCCACTGCTGTGTCTTGTGATGTTGTATATGTGTATGATGTGTAGAGGTGGAGGGGTGCCTTACTTATCTCTAATAAGAGCCACACTATTCCATTATTAGGAAATGTTTCTGTGTTCTGTCTCATTGTGATTTCATGTTCATATGTGCTGCCCAGAGATAAATCTATATTCAATTATTCTTACAGCTGTCAAACCAAATTCTTTGTAGAATTATGTTGTCCTTTGATTGAATGCCTTTGTTCCCCATTAATCGCAAGAACAAAGGGGAAAAGACTGTCAGTTTTTATTTATTGAATAGCTTTGTTTATCACTTTTATATTAAATCTTTATGTATCCTTTAAAAAGTAAAACTACATTAAAACTTTATAAAAAATCATCTGGCCCAGTATTCTACAAACTTTAAGAACTGGGGAGAAATAAAACTGCATAACAATGTTTTTAAAACAAAATATATACTCCCTACGGTTTTAGGTAATATGGAAGGTTATTTGTAAAATGAAAATTTACTATGTAAAAACACTCTGCTCCCTTAAATCTTAAAACTATAATCTGAATCCCTTTTTTCTTCACCTTCTTTCAAAAACTGCAAAACTAATGATACATTAGAACACCTGATACCTAAACTACTATAATTCACGTGTAGGCCTCCCATTTCTCTGTCACTCTCTGCTCTATGAAATTACATCAAGTTTTAGATGTAGTCTTGCCTTGAGGCTAAAAGAATAACTGCTAAATAATTCTTAGGGGTCCTTTCCTGGCCTATGATTTTATGAAATGGAATTATGCTGTTCAAATGTATCCTTGTTTTTACAACTCCATTTAGTTACTCTGAATGACCTTATGATTTTGTGCCTTCCTGGCTCCAAACCATTCTCAATTAAAATTCACTATCCCATTTCATTCTTGCTCTTAACCCACAAAGCAGTTTCTCCTTTTTACAGCCCTCCATCCATCCATCCCTCAAAATCCTCTAGGTGTTACCGACATTCAAAGATGAGCAACAGAAAATTTTAAAACTGTTATTTAAAGGGATTGTTGTATTTTTAGATTATAGTTCTAAAGTAGATACATGATGAGGAAGTTAAAATTCATGGAATTAGTAATGTAATAGCATGTGCTGATGATAACAAGGAACTTTCTAATGGAAGAACTCGATTATCATACCTGCCAATAGTTGCTAACCTCAGCATCAGAGTGAAAAATTGAATATGAAACTTAAATGAAGCTACATTTTAATACTAAAGGTGATCCCTTTAAGTTAAGGTACTGTGTTTGTGGGCTTCAGGGGTGGTTTTAGGTACACTCTAAAAAGGTTTTAAGAATGCTGCATTTTAAGGGAGTCTCACAAATTCGTGAACACTTAATTGTTAAATACACAACTCAAATGATTATTGACAAAATTGGCAGTATCAAATTCTTATTAAAATCATGAATTCTGGAGTTACACTGCCCAGTTGGAATTCTAGTTCCCCTAGATACTGTGACCTTGAACAAGGTGCTCCCCTGCTGTAAAATTAAAATCAAATAGATCTACTACTAGCTTTGTTGTAAAGATTAAATGAGATTATGATCATTACGCATTTACCCTATTGTGTGGCACATACAAATATTTACTATTATTGCCAATTAGAGAGTCTTTTGAACTATGTCAGAAAGCCTAAAATATTCACATGGACCATGATAGAATGAATAACATTCCATATTTACTCCTTGAGCCAATACAATTAGTACTTCTCAAATAGGACTCTGGCTCTCTATTAATGGAGACGATGGAAATATGTTATAGCTCTAATCCTATCTACCACCACAGGTAAAATCCAAGTCCATCTTTGTTTATTATTGTTGAGAAAGGTATGGCACCAATATTCAGGCATTTAAAGAACAAGATGGGAATTTGACTTCTTCAATAGATCTAAGGTCCTTTCCTGAACCACTCTTTAAGATTTTTTTTCAAAAATATTTCATTGGAGTGTTTTCTTCCTGGGTCTTACAAATGCTAAGTGACTTCTCTTAGTATATGCCAGATTTCTCCTTAATTTTCATATAAACATATTCCCATATTTGATTTAATTAGAGCATTATTATTGATAATTTATGATCATTTAGTATATTTACAATGTGATGGACATTATTATAGCACTCACATGAAACCTAATAATCCTCAATGGCACACTATAGGAAGATTTGTATAATCAAATAGATTTCAATGAATGTCATTCCATTTTATGAAGTCTGAAAAAATGTAAAAAGTCAGTTTATTGCTAAACCAGGAGAGCTCTCACTAATCAGCATCCCTATGCTTACCAATATAATGATAAGGGATATTTATTAATGTTTTATAATATTATGTGCAGGATTGTTTCTGTGTTGTGTACCTTTTGTACTCTAATTCTTTGAACTTAATAGACTCAAGATATTTACAGTGATTTGTTACTAAGAGAATATTTTGTTAATCAAAGCATCCTATTATTTGATCATTCTAAAATGATTGGCTGCCTGTAGCTAATCTTACCAAGTAAAACTAGCAGCTGTGGGTTTCTTGGGCTTTTTTTTTTTAATGTAATAGAGTGTCTTTCCAATTATTCATTCTCTTGTTTTTTAGATAATTTTTAGTAGATTTTTAGAGTGTCAAATACATGTTTATTACACTGGATTCATTTCTTTATCTTTTTGGACATTGCAGGTGAAAGCGGGGAAGAAAAGTTAGGAGACTCATTGCAAGATTTATACAGGGCACTGGAGCAAGCCAGTCTGTCACCACTGGGAGAACATCGCATTTCAACCAAAATGGAGTACAAGCTATCATTTATAAAGAGATGCAATGATCCTGTGATGAATGAAAAACTACACAGGCTGAGAATTCTCAAAAGCACTTTAAAGGTAAGCTAGGAAATGGAAGGAGAAATTTGTGCTCAAGAGATTCTTTCCTGAATTCAAAGGCAATTACCAGAAGGAATACAAAGTGGGATGGGAGGGGGTGGGTTGGGCAGGATATATAAACAGGAAAAACATGGAGCTGAGCTGTTCTCGTAGCATAATAAGTGAACTAGTAAAGAGGAAATAATTTTAACTTCTCATTAACATCTCAAAGCACTGACTAAATGTTATATGACTTAGTTCAAGGAGAAAACAGGATGTAATCAATATTTTTTTCCAAAAATGTAAGGCTGGTGTTATTACTCAATCTTTCATTTTCCTAAGACAAATGTGCCATGTAGTGTAAGTAATATAGTTATTAGAAGAACACAGCATGAATGCAAAATGCAGTAGTGGGTGCTACAGGGTTTGCAATATTTCAGGACTATTTCCTGAAGTGCGTTTAGAGTGAAGCCACAGTGATTCGTGTTACATGTAGAAATTTTATAATTGTTCTGTTTACACTATTAGTTCTCAATTCACATGTTACTTCCCTATTATACATTTCCACAAGTGCTCACTCTCTGTGGTCTTCTTATTATGCCACCCCCAGGTTGGTGAGTAGATGGAGAGGAGAGGGGAGCTGAGAGGCAGGAAATCCAAGGAGGTAGAAAAGTGAGTGCCCTCCCTGTGTGTGGCTGGCAGGGAGAGGGCCTGTCACAAAAACTCTCCTGCAAGCAGGCCTCACACCCTTGAAAATCAAAAACAGAAAAAAGAACTATCGTACTAAGAAAAAGGGCAAAGGACTCCTTAGGGAAGTATTTCACATTCATAGTATGGTGCTGAGGTTTTGTGATTTTGAAACATAGATGAGTACCAAAAAGATAAAATAGAAAATGAATTATTTGAAAAACATTTCCCTTGGCAGGTGGTCAAGTTTTCAGTCAAAAAGCTTTCAGTTGGTATTCATGCAAATACTATTGCAAATCCATGGGACAACCTAATGGTTTTTTGTTAACTACGACCAGAATTTTAAAAAGAGCTATAATATTCCTAAGAATAATTCTGGTGACCAAACTTACTCCAAAGATATCTTTACCTTCTCACCTAACAGGCCCCCACCCTGCACCACCCCATTCAGGTCCAAATTGCTTGGTTGGGACAGCTGGCAGGTGTTTTGAAGCAGGTCATACTCACATATTTTAAAGACCTGCCCCTGTCCCTCTCTCTTTCAGCCCCTTGCCCCTATCTTTTATGCTCTGTGGCTTCCAAAAAAAAGTTTCCTTCCAGTAGCAAAGAGTATGTTCTATTCAATGAGTAGTGATGAGTCACCAGGCATGTAATGCTCTACTCTCTGAGGCAAAGAAGGACAAAAATCACTGTAAAGAAATGTGCCTTAGAAGATGATTTGACTTTGGGTGGTGAGTACACAATGCAACATACAGATCATGTGTCATAGAATTGTACGTTTGAAACCTATATGATCTTATTAACCAGTGCCACGCCAGTAAATTTAATGTCAAAAAAAAAAGAAAAGAAACACAAAAGAAATGCTCCTCGTTGGTAAATAAATAAATAAATAAATAAAGTAAAAACTATAGAGCCCTATACTTTTTAGTGTGGGAAATTAATAGGAAATGGAAATATCCCATTAGGGAAGGACAACTGCCCAAGCAACCTTGGGTGTGTGTCATTCCTGGAGTTGTAATAGGCCCTTCAGCAAGCACAGGGTGACTCAAAACGTCCTTTGTTCCAACCCTGCTAACTCTGGTTCCAGGGACAAGAACAAATGCTTCAGCACATGACTGTCTTTCCCTTTCAAGTCTGGCTAGCCCAGAAGTGTGCCTCCCCACTTCCTGCAGAACATTCCCTAGATTTCCCTGTCCCTTCCTTGGATCCATAAAAGACAGGTACTGACCACCTATCAGGAGAGAAAGGACAGTATAAATGTAACTCAAGGCAGAATATGGTAAGTCCACTCAATGGCAGTGATAAAGTGTTATGAAGGAGAGAATTTTTTTTCCCAACTGATGAAGAAAGGCTTCAATAAATGAGAGATATTTGAACTGGATATTAAAGAATGAGGAAGGTTTCCATAGGTAGAGATAGTAAATGATTAAAAAAAAGTACAGAGTGGGCAATACAAAGCAAATCTTGGGGGTAGAAAAACCATATACTAGGATTTGAATCTAAATAGCTGAGTTTGGATATACCAGAGCCGTTGCTGATAGGCTTCTAAATTTTTTGCCTATTAACTTTTTATTTTAAATTTAAACAATAGCTTGCCCACATCTCAACCATTGCATCCTTTTGCTTTTCAGGCCAGAGAAGGGGAAGTAGCCATTATCGACAAAGTCCTAGACAATCCAGACTTGACATCTAAAGAATTCCAACAATGGAAGCAGATGTACCTTGATCTTTTCTTGGATATCTGTCAAACCACCACCTCAAATGACCCATTAAGTATTTCTTCTGAAGTAGATGTAATCACTTCCTCTCTAACACACACCCATTCATACATTGAAACGCACGTGTAAGTGTATTCTGCCTTCAGGCCATCTGGTATCTTCTGGTACTTTGAACAAGTGTATAAGGTAGTTTTTATATCAATGTGTGGGACACTTGATAAGCTATACTTCAGTGTTACAAAACTATATGAAACAAACCATATATGGTCATAATACTATTGTCTTTAATGAGCATTTGTATATTTTATATACAATTAATGCTCAGTTTATGTTTACCATGTGCAAAATCAACTGTCTTCAATGACTTAAAATTAACTTTTGCAGACTATTCTGAAGACAAGTGGTCTTCAAGTAGAAAAAAACACAAAATGGCAGTTTTCTACCTATGGTCATCTTTTTTCCCTTTAAGTTAATTTTATATAAACAAGATTTCAAAAGTAAATCACATTTTTTCAGGTGCAGACATCCTTGTGGGTGGGAAAGAATTTAAACCTTTTTTATATTTATTAAAATGTTCTAAGAATTTTCTTAAACATTGCACAAAGTTTAATGCTGTAGTTTTATTTTTGTGAAATGTAGATGCGCCTACAAGAGTTAAGCAAAATAGAAGAGCATCAACATAAGAGAAGTCAGGTATTTAATATTCGTCTTAATAGTCTATTAACTTGTGAAAGCTGGTTAATGGAAATACTATTCCAAATCTATGGGGACACTTAATGGTGTATCAGGGCAAAGCTTTGTAAGATGTTTTTGTAACTAAGACCAAAATTGAAGATAGAGCTGCTTTATTTTCTTGGTTTAAATCTTCCTTTATTTTTGTAGTGATGATATGCTGATTGTGTACAGAGGAATTTGAGAGTGGATTTTTTAAAACACACTTAACTCACCCAGAAAGGCAGCTAACAGAATATATATATATATATATATATATATATATATATATATATATATATATGTAGTTCAGCCCAAACTCATGCTTTTAAACTCCAACTCTTAAAAAAACTATAAGGTATAAATTGGAATGAATCAACTTTCCAATTAGTTTCCAATTTTCCTGCTAGTCCATTAATTAAACTCATGTAATTATACTTCAGGCAGGGAAATAAAATATGTTTAGTTATAGGTTGGTGTTCGTTATAATATAGAAAACAATGTTGAAACATAAAAATATACCTCTCTCCTGAGGAGCAAGAGGATGATGGTCATTCATAGATCTTTTACATTGATTTGTATGAGAGAAACCATTTATAGAGGTTTTTCCTGACTTCATGAATTGTTCTATAGAGGGATGAAGTCTATGGAAAAGTCCTCTTCATATATTTCCACTTATAAGCATCTCGTTTTTGAAAGTGATCACAGCATGATAATGACTGTGCTGCTTTTTAGTGTCTGGCTGCATAATGTACAAGTCACAATTTGCTGGGGTTTTTTTAGGAGGAGGAAGGGACCCTCCTTTACTATTCTATATCCTAAACTCTACTTCTAATCAGCTTTATACTGTTGCCTGTACAGCTCAGTGAATGTACTTTCATCTCTAAAAGTTCAGACACATGCCAGTGAATATTTTTGCTGTCGAGGAGAAAGTAAGAACTCCACAGCGGGGATCTTTTTCTTTGCTTTTGAAACCATCATTGAATCACTATCGTTTTGCAGACTTTGCACAACTGTACAGGAAAGTGGCCTTTCTACAGCACATTTTCAGTAATCCTATATTTACTCAAAATGGATGAGAAACACGTATTAATGTTTGTATGGAATTTTGGGTCCAGTGTAATATTTTTATCATTTAAAAAAACTATTTGTAAAAACATTTATTTACTGCATGGATATTGATGCACATTAAATTTGTGGGATTTTGTATATGTAAAAAAACAAACAAAAAATCCTCTTGTCCTAAAATGAAGTGTGCTTGTTAAAGGTATTTAGACTTGTTGATGTTTACTAGACCAAATGTGTACATTCATTTAAAAATATCTGTATCTGATGGATGTGTCATGGATACAGTGGCCAGGCTGTGCCCTGTAAACAGCAAGCAGTTGATGGAAAGACTAGCTGTGTTGCTACTAAGCAGCTTTTCCTTTTGTAAAGTCTGCTCTGTTGTTTTAAATGGTAAAAATTAAACTGAATTTTAAAAGACTTGTGGCTAGCCTAGCATGAAAGAGACCTTTTAACACTATATATCTGTACATTTTATTGCATTAGTTTCAAATCTAGGAGAAGGGCAGCACTGTAAACTGAAGTCAAATAAATTCAGCTCTTAACAAATCCTTATAAAGCACCTACTTTATTCATGCAGAGTTCTTACCACATGTCTTTGTGATGCAATCACACAGCCACCATCCCTCCTTACAGGTTCTAACTTTGCTACTCCATTGGTGGTACAACCCAGAAGAAGCACCTGTTCAGGATACAAGCATCTTCTCTGAGTCCCTGTAAAATCAAGCTGGTTTTCCATTTCCCTGATACGAACTTGAACATTTCACCTACTCCTCTTTCCTTTCACTGTGACTCTTTGGGGAAATTGGGGAAGGGAGGAGCCACCAAAAATAGGTTTGTATTTTTTTTTAATGTAACCTACAGCATGTCTGCAGAATGAATATTTAATGAAGATCAAAGAAAAAAGGATTTTGTTTTTGTTAGATATTCCACTTAACCAACAAGACTGATTATTATGGCTAAGGTTGCTGAAATATAATTTAAAAGCAGTGTGCTGCCTAAAGTCAGCAAAAATGCAGACAAGGGGTAAGTAAGGATGAGAGAAAAACTTAGCCCAGGTTATTTTTATTAAAAAATTAAAGGTGCTTTCTTAGAGATCTTTTCCCCTTTTATGTTCCAAATTCATATTAAACCAGAATAGCACCACAGTTCTGGACCATAAAATTATACTTCTCCTTACCATGATTTCATGCTATTTAACCAAGACACTTTCCCTTCACTATTTATTCAGATAATGCTGTCTTCTAGGACTATTTATTACAGCCTTTATAGCTAATAATTTTCTGGGTATTATATATAACTTCTTATGGTACATTTTTTGGCCGTTTGTTTGGCACAAACATAATCACTGTTTAGCGGCTAGGGAAATGCATTAACAATATGAAGGAAAATAAGGTCACATTTTATTTTTGGAAGTCCATCTCTAGCCCAGCAATGAGAATTTCTACAAATCCCCAGCTCACTGAAGCTGATTCATGTATCCTTCTATTTGACCCCTGCTGTCTTTCCTTCTCAGCTTAAAGGGAAATGTGCCTGTTTGACCAAACGCTTATTACCTCCTTAACCTTCAGAAGCCACTCAGTTCCCAGTCTCGTTCTTAGGAAAAGCCCACAGTTGCTCTGCTCGATCACGATTTTCTCCTCCCTTGACCTGAGACTGCCCTAACCCATTAAGCCCAACACTAAATCTGGAGTCTCTCTGCTCTCTCCCTCCCTCTTCTCGTCCCCACCCTCAGCCAGCTGCAGCACTGCACACTGCAGGCCACTCCAGGCCCAGGGCAGCGCGCAGCCGATGTCCTCCCAGCGGTCCAGGTCGAGGTCATAGCCTACCACGTTGCGGGTAGGCACCTGGCGTGAGTCCTGCCACTTGACGCCCCCCAGCAGCAGCGCAGTCTCCTCCACAACTGCCAGCCCGTAGCAGAAGCGGTCGTAGGGCAGCGGTCGCAGCCGAGTCCATTGGTCGGTACCGGGGTCATAGCGTTCAATCTCAGAGAAAGGCTCATAGCGTCCCAGAAAGGCAAACACCGCACCGCGAAGTGCAGCCATGTGGTGCCCAAAGCGAGCCGTGCCCATAGGCGCTCTCTTGCTCCAGGCCCGCTCCCCAGGGCCCAGGGAGTACAACTCCTTGAGGCTGGTCGCACCGCCCTCGCCTCTCCCTGACTTGCCCCCGGAGATGTACACGACACCGCGGTCTCCGACAGCCCCTGCGTGACCGTGCAGGGCTCGCGGCAGCACCCCAGCCGCAGTCCAGCGGTCCCGGCGCAAGTCGTACATCTCCACGGAAGCCAGAACCTCGCCGCCGGCGCCCAGGCCCCCGACGGCCAGCAGTCCCTCCCCCACAGCGCCACACCAGAAGTGGGCCCGCGCTTCCCGCATAGCGGGCACCGTCGTCCAAGCATGGAAGCGTGGGTCATAACGGTGTACTTGGCCGGTGACTGCCCGCGGGCCGTCGGCCTGGAGAGAAGAGGTACCGCTGGAAGGGCTCTCCCCGCCCAGGACGAACAGGAAGTTGCCCGCAACGCACACACTGTGCCCCAGTAGTGGTTCAGGGAGCCGCGTGAGGCTTCGCCAGCGGTGATTGTACACGTCGAAAGCCACCACGTCCTGGGTGAGCTCCCACTCGACGTCCTCCTCTTCCTCCTGCAACTGCTCCTCTTCCTCCTCCTCTGGCACCAGTACGGGGCCCCTGCCCCTGGCTGCCCCTTGGGACACTGCAACCTCTTCTGTCACCGCCTCCCGGGCCCTGCATCCCCCGACCAATAAGATGCGGGTTTGAGGGCTCCGGACGCTGGTCTGCTCGCCCTGCAGTAGTGGCTGGCGGGAGGGCGCCGTATGGTAGTTGAGGGCCTGGATGATGAGGCTTTTGACACGGGCAGGTAGCACGAGGCCAGAGCCCGAGTAAACACGCCGTAGCACATCGGCAGGCACGAGGCCGAAGCGGACACGCTCCAGCAGCGCGGTGCAGTGGGTCAGGCGTTCGGCCTTGGGTTCCTGTCGCAGCCAGGCCAACGCCAGGCCCAGCAGCTGGGCCTCTGGCACCAGCGCCACGTCGGGAGCACCCAGCACAGCCCTCAGTGACGCAGGGTTAAGCTCCAACAGTCCCACGGGGTCCGCACCCCGAGCCAACAGCTCCTGCAAGTGACGCACGATATAACGCTCAGCTGCGTCCAGCGTATGCGCCAGCCCGAAACGCATAGCCACATTAGCGGCAAAGCAACAGTTCTCCGGGGCCAGCAAGCGCTGCAAGTAGCGGCCGCACAATCCCAGGGCCTCGGTGACCTGCAGGTAGCTGGCGGCCTCCAGCGTATCTTCTACGGTGTCCATAGAGAGCGGCAACCAGGCGGTGTAGATAAAGTCCAGCACACGCTGCAGGCCAGCAGCCGATGGCACGTGCAGGTGGATTACCGGTGCCCGGGATTCCTGGGTGTGGCTTTTGAACAGGGCCCTGAAGTAGTCGCTGGAACACGCGAGGAGAGACCTGTGCGCCGGGAACTCTGTGCCCTCGGCCTCCAAAGTGACGTCGCACAGGAAGCCCTCGGCGCGCAGGGCCTGGTAGCCGGTGAGCAGCGCGCCGCCATGAGCTTTGCAGTAGGACAGGAAGTAACTCATGATGTCCAGGGCGGGAAGTGGCCGGGCGGGGGATGGGGCCAGCCAGGCGCCTCCGGAGGCATCTTCAGGCAGTATGCACAAGACTCAGGGGCCCTAGCAGAGGCCCATTTTTTTTTTTCCTGCTCAGCTTAAACTGGAGGGCTCCTTCATCCAAATTCACAGGTCTGAATATCCCTCTCAGAGCCAATTCGTTCGGGAAACGGATTTCAGAAGCCCCTGTTAGTGGAGGGCACGGTGTTTGGAGTCTTCCGAGGGGGTGCAAGGTTTGGTTTCTGCGGCTGCGGAGGTTGCCAGCACGTTGCCCAAAGCCCCCTCCCGGCCCAGTTTGGGGAGTGCACACCTGTGGGCCAGGGGCCGCAGAGGCCTCGTACTATCACCTGGAAGGGCCAACTTGCGTGTAGACCGACTCCCGGGGGTGCTGGATCTCCGACGACCGAGATGCGCAGATGTGGCCCGCCTTGGGGCGTCCCGGGAGTATGAAGCGAGGGCTCTGACCTCCGGAGTGTAGTCAAGGATGACGGGTTCTGCGGGCACCCGCAAGGGCCTGGGACACTGGCTACGGGGCTGATAGTAGTGAGCTTATTCTGCGCGGAGGATCAAATCAAAGCCTGGGGGATTAGGGCGGGGAGGGGGGTGCGGGTCAACGCGGCGGGTCGGAGGCATGATTGGGTGCTGCACATAACAAGCCGGTAGCTCACAACGACAGGAATAGCGCTCGGCCTCGGCCTCCCCTGCGCGCCCCGCCCCTCAACCCGGCCGCTAGCCCCGAACTGAGGGCTGGAACGCAGGAGGAAAGTGCCCGGGCCTGGAACCTGACTCCGTTGACCCGGAGAGACGCCGATCACCAGGAGGTCCTGGGACTTGGCTGAGGTTTAGGGAGAGGCACTCAAGTCTCCCGGGACCCTGTGTCTAATAGTGCCTGCCGAGGGGCGTCTGGCTGAGCTGGAGGAGTGTCGACCACACGGTATTCCAGGAAAGAAGCCTCCGTCGCCCAACTTTCCGTTTTAAAGAGGTCCTAATTAATCCAACGGGAGCGGAGATTAAGCGGCGATTTTGCTCGCTGACACCCAAGAGGCTGCTGTGTGCAGAGGATCCACTGGCGGGAACCGTGCCTAGGCGAATCCGGGCTTCCAGCCAGCCGCGTTAGGTAAACCCGCCCCTCACCTGGACTCACCTTGAGAAATGCTGACTTACTGTAGGCCTTTTCCCCTTTGTCTCGGATTCTGCATTTGGGAATTTGCCCCCATTTCTGTTCCCTAACTCCAGCTGAGTTCTCCCTTCCTGTTCTTGGACCCAGACCAGCCCATCCGTTGGCAGGGTGGACAAGGAAATTCTAGGTGACAAGTTTTCTGCCTTTGATTAACCACTTGCTTTAAGAAAATACTCCGTTCCAGTTTCTCTTCCTGATTTTCCAGGTTCTGATCTAATGACTTAGCCTGCTACACCTCCAATGCCATATTGAGATAATGGGTAGTAAGGTTGCAAAGCTCTGTACAGGTTGGAGATTTGTAGGGCCCCTCCTCATAAATATATTTTTATAAGATGCACCCAGCAAAGAAACGATGACTAAAACCACCCTAATCCTGAAACATTAGAAAAAACATTTCTCCATCTCCTTCATTCTGCTCTTAAATAACTAAATGATCACAATAACTTCTCTTGTCAATTTGGAGGCTACTCTGTGTTTTGCTTTCATTTAGAATTAATTTTTCTATTTTGTCATGCAAGTCCTCTGGCAGTCTGTTTTAAGTGAATCTTTCAAGGGCGTCCCAAATAACTTGCATTTCTAACAGTTGGGGTTATAGTTCATAGAAAAAAAGCCCAAGGAAGGATAAAATTCTATCACTTCTGCCTGATATGCCATCAGTACCTACAAGGTCTCCAATTAGAAGTAATTCTGGAAGTGCATAAAAATATTAGTAAAATGATTTTGCCTTCTTGTCAAAGATGAAACTACTTTATGAAAAATTAGCCAAATTATAAAATGCAGGCAGGGGCTCAGGTTAAGGGCTTGCTTTAAACTCCAGAGGCTAAATATACTCCAATTTGAATTCCTAATATTAAAGCTACAGATGGATTCATGGTTGATTTTTCTTTTTTAAGTACTAACATTCTTAGTTCAAAAAATAACAGTCTGGTTCACTGTGCATAGAAATATATGGTGAAATTAAATGGCCTTTATTCAACCCAATAGAATTTTGTTATAAGGGATATTTGAGATCATTTAGCTAAATCTTCTCCCTTTACTCTGCTATTTCTTGTTTTTCTTTTAAAAGAAATGTGGCAAATGAGCCCCAGAGAGAATACAGTTTGGATGACTTGGGTGAATATTCAGTTACAGAGTCTGAACTGGTATCCAGGGCCTCCCCTCACCCCACTACATTATGTGATTTCATGTATCATAAAAATAAAATAGTACAACACAATTTACTAAAACCAAATTTCAAAGTGATAAAGTTTAAATACAGCTATTTTTTTTTATTTTTAGAGAGAGGGGAAGGGAAGGAGAAAGAGAAGGAGAGAAACATCAATGTGTGGTTGCCTCTCATGTGGCCCCCACTGGGGACCTGGCCCGCAACCCAGGCATGTGACCTGACTGGGAATCGAACCAGCAACCCTTTGGTTCACAGCCCATGCTCAATCCACTAAGCTACATCAGCCAGGTAAATACAGCTATATAAACAGCATATTTTTAACCAAAAATTTAATCAGACCTGCCCATCACCATGCATTCAGGTTGAATCCAAAATGTCACATTTGAGAATAAAGATGCTGGAGAAGACTTTAAACTTTGACATCAACAATCCAATTTTACATAACAAGTATGTGTTCATTGCTGGCCCAAATATGACACCTTACTATGTTTTGCCATTGAGGGTATGAACAACTGTGTTAACTGAAGAAATTTGGATATTGGATGTGTTTATGAGTTCTTGTTTAGAACATGTAACTGTCAGTTCATCCAAGAACATTCTTGCCCTTTGAGTAATGTTTATGGAAATTACCAATACTTTAATTTCTATGCAGTATTAAGTATGTTGAATAACATTTCAGTCTGTCCTTTTTTTAGTTGTTGTGGTAAGTGTGTGTCTTAATTTGGGTCCCCTAGAAGCAGGGCCTACAATCCAACTTAAATGCAAGGTGATGTATAAATGTGACAGGATTTGATCATTACATTGAAAATTATCTTTGCCCTGACCAGTGTAGCTCAGTTGGGTGTTGTCCCACAGAAAGAAAGGTCCTGGTTCAATTCCCGGTCACATACCTATATTTCCGGTTCCATCCCTAGTTAGAACACGAGAGAGGCAACTGATCGATGTTTCTCACATTGATATTTCTCACTCTCCCTCCCTTCCCCTCTCACTAAAAATAAATAAATTTTTAAAAAAGAAAATGATCTTTATGAGTTCCCCTCCCCCTTTAGACTATCAGCCTCTTAAGGGCAGGACATTTTTCTTGGTCTTTGAATCTCTAGCCCCTCTCATGGTCTTGGGCTCAAGTAATGTTGAGTTAAACAGATATAGGGAATGACAACACCAGTAGGAGGAGTGAAGGTTAAGAGGAACTTGACTGGGACAATTAAGTCCTTCTCTCTGGTTCTCTTTCTTCCTTTCACACAGCAAGGGTTGAAGACACATCCTGGTAAAGTCCTGAATTAACATCCCTAGAAATCAAGTGGGTAACTGTGGGTGGCCCTTAACGGGGGAGTCTAGGTGGAATCAACTCTTCTGAAAAGGCCAGACCACCTCATCCAGCCACCATTGCAACTTGGCGCTGCCCTGCAGCCCGAGTCCTTTACCTAGACCAGCTCCGCATGGCTCTCAGCACCCAGTCAGACACAGGGCCCCAGGTACCCCAGCAGCCCCTCCACGCCTCAGTTTGTATGACTGGGCTTCTGCTGAAGGCTCAGCCGCACATTCTAGCATGCCTTTTGGGACCCCACAGTTTGTCCTGAACCCCCCCACCCCTTGTCAGGACTGTGACCTGCTGTCAATGATCCCTTACATATATCTGTACTTCCTGTGATAGAATGTAGAACTAAAATCCTCCAAGCACCTACCTCACCTCTCACATAAGAGTAGCACTTGTAGTTTGCCATGGCACTCCACTTTCCCTGAATTGGTCCTACCTAGCTAAACCTAAATTCCATAGTTCACAGCTCTAAAATAATTGTATGACTTGAAAAAAATCTGAAAATACAAATGTACATGTATAGTGGGCACTTAAAATATTTTTTGCAAATGTGATTTTTTGGTAATAGCTTTATTGAGATATAATCCACATACCATACAATTCACCCATTTGAAGTAAACTGTTCAGTAGTTCTTAGTGTATTTACTGACTTGTACAGTCATCACCAGAGCCTAACTCTGGAATATTTTCATCACCTCAAAAAGAGACCCCATACCCTTTAACTATCATTAACAGCCCCCCAAGCCCTAAGCAACCATGAATCTACTTTCTATTTTTAAAGATTCTAGATACTGCATATAAATGAAATCATACAATAAATACATGGTCTTTTGTGACTGACTTTGACTTGGAATGATGTTTTCAAGTTTCATCCATGTTGTAATACACTTTTGAAGAACAAAAAATACTATATATAATAATAGTGTTGGGGATTTTTTCTCAAAACCATAAAACTCTAAAATGTGCCTGTTTGATATTTAGGATACAGTTTTTGGCAGGTCAACTCTTTGTCATCTATCATTACTGGCTCCTTTATGCTTCCTTCCAACACATGGCTTCTGGTGACCTTCATGGAGAGCCAGTTATTAGAAACTGACACATTAAGTAAGCTAATTGTGAAAATATTATTACAAACAATAACAGACATGTGGTAGAGAACAAATCTCATGTTATTTTCACCCTCTTCCAAGCCTTTTTTTCATGTATGTAAAACATATTTTTTCTTTGTGATATGCAGTTCAAGCAAAAGGGTCTAAAGGGGAGAGAGAGTTTTAATCATGAGTGATTTTGATATTTTGGCCCAACTTACAGCCTAAGGAGCAGAGTGGTGAGTGAGGAAGGACTGGGCTTTGGGATCAGCCATACCTGGGCTCAAATTTCAGATCTGCCCCATGTGACTTTAAGTAGGTGACTTAAATCCTATGAGTGTCATTTTATTATTTTAAAAAAGAGGATACTGACTCTACACTAATAGCATTGTTAAAATTATATAATATATATATGACTGCTCTTGGCTCAGGTACCCACAACACATGTGAGTTTTTCCTTCTTCTCCCTCCTTTGGCCACCAGAGCCTAAGCACTCATAACACCAGAGCCTAAGCAGCCAGGTGGTTCTCAGTGGTCCCCTGCAGTATCATCTGGGAATCTCTTAAGAAGTGTAAATTCTTGGCCTAACTTCAAACCTACCACATCAGAAACTCTGAGCATGGAGTCCATCAATCTGCTTTAACAAGCCATCCTGGTGATACTGATGCACTGAAAAGTGTGACAGAGAATGTTAGTAATTTCTGCTACATCCTGAATTTACTATCCTCAGTAATGACTCATTACAGGTGTCATGTCAACATTTTACCCCCCAAAAAGAGGCAGCTTACTAGCTCCAAAAGAGCAGAGGTCTCAGACTCAGATAGGGAAAAATTAGTGGCCTTTGCCCCATATCACATGACTGATCATATTAACAAAACTAGATTGTGGGCTTGTTTGACCTTTTGTACTCCCACAACATGATATCACTAATAGCAGATCACTGGTAACCAACACATTTCCCCAAACAACACCTGATTGAATACTCAGATCAGATGGTACTTGTAGCCTCAATTTCCTATCTGGACACCACATTTTGAGAGGCTCTTGGATAAATCAGGAAATGCCCAGAAAGGCAAGCCAGAAGGGGGCTGGGGTCTGGAAACATTTTTTTTTCTCACGTAGGGAGCAGGTGAAGGGGCTAGAGGTTCTAGGCTAAGAGAAAAGAACCCTCTGGGGATTGAATGATCACTATTTTCAACTTTCATAAGTGGACAGAGGTGGTCTTGTGGTCACAGAGGATACACCCAGGATTAGTACATAGATGTTACAAAGAGAAATTTTGCTACAGCACAAATAAGGACCTTCTAGCAATTAAGAGTCTTGAAAGAAACCATACAAGTAGAAGTAGAACATGGCAAGCCATAAGAAGAGTTAACTGAGGCTGGGAGAAGATAAGGCCCCCAAAGTGACACAGTTTGGCACAGTCAGAACACCACCTGTGCATATTGATACCAGTCACTTTCACTCCCAGCAGACAGCACCTGTGTCCCCTTGTGGGCAGACACCTCTGGGCCCCTGGAGCCCACCTTGCTTGTGCACATGGACAAAAGCAAAAGCACCTGCAATCCCAGGGGCTACCCTCACCCAACAACTGACAAGCAGAGTGGCAGCTCCCTTTCCAGGTGCTCCCCTATGGGATTGAGCCATAGTTACTTTCTGTGGGACCTTGCTTAGTGTCACTCACTTGCTTGACCCCCTTCCCTTTCCAGTCTCACCCTCCATACACACAACTGTGTTTTCTAGAAACACTTCCTAATAAATCACTTTCACAGGAATCCTCATCTCAGAAGGAATCCCTACCTGCTTCTGGGAAACTCAGCCCAAGACACAGCTGGCGAGTTTCTCAGAAAGAGGTGGCACATGTTATGTCCCCAAAAGGCCATCCATCACCCACTTGCAGATATGTACAGAGAACAACAGATGTGCTATATGGATAACTATGTGCCCAGTGGCAGAGGGGCCTGGAAGTCAAGACAGCCTGATGCTGAGGCTGGGCATCTTCCCTCCACTCCTGGGGGCTTCCAGGGCTCTTGTGGAGACCAAAATGAATTCCAAGGTCCTTTCAAACTTAGCATGCCACAGCTCAAAGCCACTGGTCCCTGAAGTCCCATCTGCAGGTGCCATCTAAATGTGAGTTTTACCTAAAGTTTTTGTTCTGGGAGTTCCATTTGGTTCTTTGGTGTCATGCCCCCCACCTCAGAGGGGTGGTTGCCTACTACTCCAACCCACTTCCACCTTCCATCCACACCTCACATGGCTTGAAGCTGTGCCCAGCTGCTTTTTTTCTAATATTTCTGCTTCCTACATAGAATGGCCTCATGTTCATTGCTTCACTCTGCAACAGCTCACAATCAAGGTCCCCCTTTCATCAGTGTTCATGCATGTGGCTTGGTAGGTTTTGGCTACCACTGAGCTTTTCACCTGACTCAGTTCCCAAAGGGGCATTTGGGGACTCTGATACCATTCTCAACAAGAGAGATGGAAACTGTTTGTGGTTCTGACCGTGTGCTTGGAGACAACAAGCACCACCATCTGCCGAGTTGCTTAAAATGCAGGTTCCTGGGCCATGCCCCAGGCCAACTGAATCAGAATCTTTGGACTTGAGTGCGGGGCTCAACCTTTTTAACAAGCCTCCCAGGTGCTTCTCACTCACTGTAAAGAGCTGCTACTTACAGTTGTGGTCAGCTAACCAGCAGCAGCCTTGCCTGAGAACTTGTTAGAAATGTAAACTTCAGGCCCAGTCCCTGACCTGCAGCTAAATCAGAAATTTAAGGGACCCAACCATTTGTGTTTTATCAAGCCCTCTAGGAGATTCTGATGCACACTAAGGTTTGCAAAGCACTGCCCTGAAGTTCAAGAACCACTTGTAGAATTTCACTTCATTCATTCAAAAATGAATGTGTTCTAGGTATGTGCTAGGCACAGAGGGTGCAGTGATGAGCAAATCACTCAGGAACCCTGCCCTGGAAGAGCTAAAGCCTTAACAGAGTTCATATCATGTTGGTGTTTCAATATGTCTTCTAGATTTCCAAGACAATTTAGCTTTCTTTATTCCTTTCATGAGGTCTTTGCGTCTCCAATATCATTAGACAATAAGCTGCCTAAGTAGAAGAATCCAGTTCCAGCTCCCAAGTGACTGTCGCTGAGGTCCAGGCTGGGACTGGCTTACCTGTTTCCCAGAGGAGGGTGGATCAGACCATGTCAGTTTACGTCACCCTGCACCAGGTCCAAATCAGCCTGCGAGGAAGTGGGTTGATTCTTAGTATCTGACCCCCAAAGGACCAGCTGCCATCCATTTACAGAGGTGTTCAGACAACCAAACATGACTCGATGGCTGGAACTTCTGCAGAAGGATGAAACAACACTGTGTCATCAACATTAGAATCTCTTATGCATTTTTCAAAATGGCTTCATAGTACTAACCAAGTCATACACTGGGAAGTGGCTCACACATGTCCTCTGAGCACCACCAGAGAGAAAATCATAAAACCCCTTTGCAGTGTTAGTAAATTTCTTCAATCATCCATGCCTGTTTAAGGAGTTGTAGAACCTGGGACTTCAGATGCTTTAAAACAACAGCAATACTCTTCTGTAGAGATATTACACTCTTTCCTGAACTTACCCTGTGTCTGATACATGGCCAACATGTTAACTGTGTCAATTACTTATGCTGTTTTCAGAACCCCTTTCGAATGATGCTGGTTAGTGATTAACAGGGAAAAATTCTACACAAAATTTTGCTAATAAGGGACATTTACAGAATAATGTGCTGTCATCTGCTTGTAATCTTCTTAAAGGTAGTAATAATCTTAACAGCCTCAGAAATTTTGTGGCATTTACCCATTTGTTAAGAAAGATTATACAAAAGTGTGTGCTAAGAGTTACCTATGCCGTCATTAGGCAAGAAATGGTCATTAAACAAATAACTGTTCTCTGAGCAATGTTTAATGTAATCACTCAGGAAATCTCAGTTTGAACTCTAAGCAGGAGACATTTCCCACTAAAGCACTCAGATATACCCTCCCCTATCACCCTCCAAAAAACACATTCCACCAGAATATGAGGACATGGGCAAGAGCAGTGTTTCCAGAGCCTGCTCACTGTAGGAGCGCTTCTCACCACCATCCCAGGGGGTCATAAGCATAACACCAATCTTAGACACCTGGATGGTACTGAACCTTTCAGCTTCCTTTAATTGTTCAGTAAAAATAGCACCAGTCCCCTTTGAAAAGATGGTGGGAATACCCAGTATTGCCCCAATAACTTTTAGTAAATTTAAGGAACTTACAACTGTCCTAGAACTCCTTGTTTCAATTCTTCTGCTGATGCTTTCATCTCTCACTCATGCTTTGCCTCTTGGGGTTGTTCTCTGCTCTACCCCCAGCACCTACCCACACATGAAATAAAGCTCCTAAGCCTTTATACTGCCCCTTGATTTCTCATGCAACCTGTGAGGGACTACAAAAACTTTTACTTAAGACTTAGGTAGGACAGGCACAGAGAAGCAAAGCATAGAGTAGCTGATATAACCGATAGCTATTCCTGTTTTTAAAATTGCCCACCTGTCAGCTCATCCTTCCAGGGGCCAATATGCCATGTTGCTGACCCTATCTCCTTCCTTTCTCTTTTGTGTCACCCCCACTATTCCCTGTATGCTCCCAGAACCCCAAATATTTCAATATATGCCATTTCATTATTCAGAACACTTCAAATTTCTTTTTTTCCTGGGCAGTTTTGCCTGACCAGATCTGAAAATGGTATATGTATATGTGTTTTAAAGTATACATAACTTGAAATTTATCATCTCAACAGGTTTTAAGTGTACCATTCAGTGACACTAAATACATTCAAATTGTTGTACCACCATCACCACCATCCATCTTCAGAACTTTTTTTATCATCTCAAACAGAAACTCTCTATCCATTAAACAGTAACTCCCCATCTCCTGCCAACCACTATTCTACTTTCTGTCTCTATGAATTTGACTATTGTAGTTACCTCATATAAGTGGAATCACATACTACTCATCCTTTTACGTCAACTTATTTCACTTAACATAATGTCCTCAAGGCTCACCCATGTTGTAGCATGTCAGTTTTTCCTTCTTTTTTAAGGATCAATGATATTCCATTGTATGAATAGACCATGTTTTGTTTGTCCAGTCTTCATCCACTGATGATCATTTGGATTGTTTCCTCCTTTTGGCTGTTGTGAATAATGCTGCTGTGAACATAGGTACAAATATTTCTTCAAGTCTTTAATTTCAGGTCTTTTATGTATATAACCAGAAGTGAAATTGCTGGATAATATGGTAATCCCATGTTTAATTTTTTGAGAAGCCAACATACTGTTTTCCACAGTGGCTATACCATTTTATATCCACCCCAAGAGGTGCACAAGTGTTTCAGTTTCTCCATATCCTCACCAGCACTTGTTTTCTGTTTTTTCATAGTAGCCATCCTAATGGGTATGAGGTGGTGTCACATTGTGATTTTGATTTGTATCTCCCTAATTATTAGTCATGTTGAGCATCTTTTCATATGTTTATTGGCCATTTATATATATTGTTTGGAGAAATGTCTATTCAAATCCTTTGCCCATTTTAGAATTGAGTTGCTTGATTTTTTTGTTGTCCAGCTGTAGGTGTACTTTATATTTCTGAATATTAAATCCTTTATCAGATACATGATTGGAAAATATTCTTTTCCATTCTGTGGGTTGCCTTTTACTCTGTTAATAGTGCCTTTTGATGCCACAATCTAAAATCATGAAGATTTTCCCCTATGTATTCTTCTAAGTTTTATAATTTTAACTCTTACATTTAGGTGTTTGATCCATTTTGAGTTACTTTTTGTATATGATATAAGAGAAGGATCCAACTTCATTCTTTTGCATGTGAATATCCAGGTTTCTCCCAGCACCATTTGTTGAAAATATTGTCCACACCCCATTTAATC
>PVIA01008588.1:0-70081 GCA_004024845.1 Tonatia bakeri | reverse complement strand
ATCCACTTCAAGGAGGACGGTCTGCTCCACTCAGTCTGCTGACTTAAACGTGAATCTCACCCAGAAACACCCCCACAGAAACAGCCAGGGTTACGTTCAACCAGGTAGGTGGACACCTTGTGGGCCACACAAAATTAACCATCATGTTCTGCACCTGGGAGGCAGAGAGGTGAGAGGCCCACTAAAATGGTCTTTCAACAGCTTGTAGCTGAACTAAAAATAAATTAAAACTTAAGTGGAAGACCTAGAACCATAAAAGTCTTAGAAGACATAGAGAAGCTCCTTGACCTTGATCTTGGCAATGATTTTATGACTATGACATGAAAAGCACAAGCAACAAAAGCAGCTATAAACCCGTGGGACTACATCAAACAAAAAGCTTCTGCACGGCAAAGGAAACCATCAATAAGATGAACAGGCAACCTGCTGGATGCAAGAAAATGTTTGCACGTCCCATATTGGAGAAGGGGTTAGTATCCAAAATACAGAAGGAAAAAATATATACATACATATATATATATACAAGGAACTCATGCAACTCAATAGCAAAAAGGCAAATGACCCAGTTTAAAATGGGCAAAGGACATTAGTAGGCATTTCCCCAGAACATATACATGTGGACATGTATACATATACAAGCACGTGAACACGTGCTTGACATCCCCCATCGTCAGGGAAGTGCAAAGTGAAACCGCAGTGAGGTCCCCCCCTCACCTGTTAGCAGGTCTGCTGTCGAAAAGACAGGAGACCGGTGCTGACGAGGTTGTGGAGAAAGTCCGGGGTCCCTCCAACCTTGAACGCAGAACTGCCACTCGAGCCAGCCCCTCCAACCTTGAACGCAGAACTGCCACTCGAGCCAGCCACCCCACGTTTGTGTGTATATCCAGAGGATACTCACTAGTCTG
Organism: Tonatia bakeri; assembly: GCA_004024845.1. Lineage (NCBI taxonomy): Eukaryota > Metazoa > Chordata > Mammalia > Chiroptera > Phyllostomidae > Tonatia > Tonatia bakeri. The sequence continues at coordinate 69,176 of PVIA01008588.1, read as the reverse complement.
ACGAGATTTCCGCACTCTCGCGCCCATTGTAGCATCACTGGCAGTCGCCAAGGCACAGAACCTGCCTACGTGTCTGCCGATGGACGTCAGGAGGGCCGAGCCTACGCCCCCAACGTGAGCGAGATGTGGACTTGTGCTGTTTGGACCCACCGAGACCTGGGGCTGGTTGTTGCCACAGCGCAGCCTCGCCCACTCTAACGCTCAGGCATTGCCAGTTTTGAACATTGTTATATTCTTGTAAGTGCAAACGCTTTAGCATGACAGAAAATCTGCCATCCTCCCTTCCAAGCCTCATCTCTGACACTTTCCACCAGGTGCCCCGTGCTCCGGCCAATAGAACCATTTCAAGACTCTCTGAACATGCCCCACACTGTCTCACCTCCTTGCTTTTGCCCAGCGGTTCCCTCTGCCTGGAACACCTTTTCCCTGCCACGTCCTTCCTTCCTTCCTTCCTTCCTTCCTTCCTTCCTTCCTTCCTTCCTTCCTTCCTTCCTTCCTTCTTCCTTCCTTCCTTCCTTCCCTTTCTCTCTCTTTCTCTTTCTTTCTGATTTTATTTACTTATTTTTAGAGAGGGGAAGGGAGGGAGGAAGAAAGGGAGAGAAACATCAACGTGTGGCTGCCTCTCGCACACCCCCTACTGAGGACCTGGCCTGCAACCCAGGCATGTGCGCTGACTGGGAATCAAACCAGCGACCCTTTGGTTCGCAGGCGGGCACTCAAAGCACTGAGCCACACCAGCAAGGAGCACACACTCTTTCCAAGTCACTTCTCTTTTTATATCTCTCTCTGATCATTCTTGGAGGAAATGCCTGGAGTGTGTGAGTGTGGGGGGTGGGGGCGGGGACGAAGAGGGGTGGGAGATCGGATCGGAGCGCCGTGGCTGCTGTGCCTGACAGTGGCCTTGGGAAAGAGGCGATTGGGAAGACACAGGCAGCAGCCACAACGTGCCGTGAGGGGCTCCTGAAGGAGGCACACTCCCGAATGTTCTAGGATCTAGGACGGATGTAGACAAACAGATTTTTAACAGTGTACATGCTTCAGTGACTCAGTAATAGGAGCGGTAAATTTCCCACGAGAAGGCAGCGGGGCAGGCTGGCTGGCTTCCCGTCCACCTCCCTGACCGGCCTGCGGCGTGATGACGGCTGCAGGCAGGCAGCACCACTCTTCCGCGCCCTTGTTCCCAGCACAGTGGGAAGGGCCAGGGTGCTTCCTTCTTTCTCTGTGAGCAACAGATGAGAGAAACCAGGAGAGTGCCTCCCACCCCGAGCTCGTCTCCCTGCTGTGAGTCTCAGGGCGCAGCTGCACGAGGCAGGGCCTGCTGGCTTTCCGGCACCGGCCGGGGCAGCGCCCCGAGGCCCGGGAGCCTCCTGCCCCACGGTCCGTGGACAGTGTAGGTGGTGTGGGTTGTCAAGCCCTGAACTTACACACCCAACACCACAAGAGACATTCCTCCTGGATGTCGACAGCCGTGTTTTATGTGACTAACTGATAAACAATTGCCTCAGAGAAGGCAGTTAAAAAATCTTTTGATCTGTCCACCCACATGCGTAAGGATGTTGGCATTCTTAATGCCAGTTAATAGCACAGTGGGAAAAAAAGAGGGAGAGAGAGAACTGCTTTTTGACAGAGAGTTTCATTTTCATTTTAGATATAAATGACATAAAACTAAATATCCTTTTATGACAGACTAGTCCTAACCAGTTCCCTTTTTTCTTAGTAAGGAAGTTACTTTTTTCTTTATATATATATATAGAGAGAGAGAGTAAGACTCCAGTTATATAACATTAAACAGCTAAACAATATCTGGTAAGGGATGCAGACAAACAGGTTAAAAACTAAAGAAAAGCAAGAGAGCCTGAATCCAAGACCCGGCGGAGCGGCCACTTCTCCACTGGAGAGAGACAGACACAGTTGAGGAGGGCTTCCACTGTACCAGCTGGGCGACTGACTGTCCGGGTGAATTTTATCATAATGTTTTTCTTTTCTTTTTTAAAATTTAATCTTTATTGTATTTTTTCTATTACCATTCAGTCCCCTTATCCCCCCTCTCCCAGCAATCACCACACTGGTGTCCATGTGCATGAGTCCTTTCTCCTTTTGCTCAGTCCCTTCCCCCTCCCCTCCCCGCCCCCACTACCTGCCGTCTGCTCTCCGTCTACGGTCTGTCCCCCTTTCCCTTGTCAGTGCAGTGTGTTTGTTGGATTCCACATACAGTGAGATCACATGGTGTTTGTCTCTCTCTGACTGACTTATTTCCCTCAGCCTAATGTTCTCCAGGTGGAACTTACTTTTAAATATACATATTGTTTGTAACTCAACTGGGCTCCTTTTACTTGGACTTAATCTTCATTGAGACATTTTATTTTAAAATTAAAAAAATTTAATAACGTTTTGTTTGTTTTCATGGGTACAGATGTGACTTTTGACCCCCCTCCCAAAAAAATTCCAAAGCAATCCAACGGGAAAAGAAGTCTTTTAGTAAGTGTTTGTGGAATAACTGGGTGTCTACATGAAAAGAAAAGAACCTCAGACCTTACCTCTCACCACACCTAAAAATGCATTCAAGATACAAAGATGCTTTCACAACTTGGGGAGAAGCAAAGGCTTCTTAAATAGGTCACAAACTCAATAACCATAAGGCGGAGGGCGGTGGGGGGGGGGAGCTGATACATCGAACTTCATAAAAATTTAAAACTCCAGCTCTCCCAGAGTCACTGTTGAGAAAATTGAATATATAAGCCACAGACCAGATGAAAGTATCTGGGAACATTTGTCTGGCAGAGGACTCATGTGCGGGATGATGGTATCTCTGCATCTTGGTAGGGGTTTTATTGTCAAAAGTGTACTTTTGGGGCCCAGTGTCAGCAGGTGCACACATAATATTTGTGGATTTCGTTCCATGTATAATTCACAGCAAATAAAAAAACCTTAAATACATATCAAAGTCTAGTTAATAATTTGCATTCTTAAGTATTCCGGGGAAGTGTTCTGATGTCTGTAGTTTTCTCCGAAACGCATCAAAAAGTAGGTGGTTCAGTGGGTGGGGGGAGGAATGGGAAGACAGACAGATGTGCGATCGAGCCAGTAGTTGAAAGGTCAATCGTAGAACTGAAGTGCTGGGTGTATGGGTGTTCATCTAAAACTCTTTCACCATTGTTTGTTTGAAGTTTTTAAGAAGAATTCAGTTACATTTTATGCATTTGTTCTTGTAGCTGTGATGAATAGTTTCCTTTTTAAATTAATTTGCTTAAATAAAAAAGGGACTCCATTTAAGAAAGATAGTAAGTAAAGCCCCAGCCCATGTGGCTCAATGGGTTGGGCGTTGTCCTAAAGATGGAAAGTTCGCAGGTTCGATTCCCAGTCAGGGCACATTCCTGGGTTGTGGGTTCAGTCCCTGGCTGGGGTGTGTGCAGGAGGCAGCCAACCTCTGTTTCTCTCGCACATTGACGTTTCTCTCCCTCTTTCTTCCTCCCTTCCCCTCTCTCTACAATCAAAGAGCATGCCCTCAGGCGAGGGAAAAAATAGATAGCAAGTACTGGAATAGACGGTGCACAGACACAACAAACCTCGGGGCAGCAGAGTGAACCGGATCGGGCTGGGACAAGGGGTTGCTGATGGCAAACCATGTCCTTTCTTTTTATAGCAGACTTCATTTTATTTTATTTTTTTTGAGATTTTACTTATTGTTAGAGAGAGGGGAAGGGGGAGAGGAAGAGACAAACATGGACTGGTTGCCTTTTGCACACCCCCCACTGGGGACTGTCCCCACCCCAGACACGTGCCCTGACTGGGAATCAAACCGGCAACCTTTCAGCTCACAAGCCAATGCTCAATCCGCTGAGCCACACCAGCCAGGGCACATGCCCCGTCTTGCTGCTTCCTAGCTGTGGGCATGGGCAAGCCTCTCTGGGTTTCGGTTTCCTCGTGCAGAGATGGGATAATGCGACCTCCTCTGCAGGGAGGCTTGCCGTGAGTATGAACGGGACAGACCGGGGGAAGCACAGCTTGGGAGGCCACATCCCACCCTCCTCCCCACACACGACAAGGGCAGAGCACATGGCTGTCTGGGCCGACAGCCGGAAGGACGCTGTGGGGCAGGGAGGGACAGGCACGTGCTGGGGCGTGATCCTAAGGAGGCCCACCAGATTGAGTGGGAGGAGAGAGCAGAGAGAGCTGGTACTGAGCGCCCACACAGGCACGATTCCCAGCTATTTCTGCTTCTCCGGCACATCCTCCTTGCGGGAAAGGAGATGCCCACCCTCGGCGGAGGTGGGTGCGTCCCGGTGCCCTGGGCTCCAGGGCCTTCAGGTGCAGCGTCCATTTCCTGAAGGACGCCTGAGTTTGGGACTTTGCTTTCTTTCAACATCCCAGGTCTTACAAGAACTCTCCACTTTCAACAGTGAGAGGGACCCATGCAATTCACGAAAACCCTTTGCCCCCGTCCTAGGGCATCCAGCCACCCATCCTTGGAGTGCACTGAACCACTGGAACTACAGAGGAGGTGGGGGGGGGATCTCCTCAGAGCAGGAGGCCCAAGGGGACCCGACTCCTGCAGGCCCACAGCTCTCGCTGTTGGGGAGCTATGCTTTGAGCTCTGCAATCAGATTGACACATCGATTTTTATTTTTACTCATCCCTTAAATAATTAGAAACACCTTCGGCATGCCAAGCAGTGTGCCAGGCACTAGGGACACGTAACGGTGAACAAAAACGGGTCCAGTCCTCGTCCTTGTGGACCCGAAGGTCCCGTGCGGAGACAGGCACTCATTGGAGAGTCAGCAGACAGGTGTAGCATCGGGTGGTGAGGGAAGGCTTCTTTGAGGAAGTGGCCCCCGAACTTAGACCTGAGAGAGGAGGGGGCGAAGAGGGAAAGGGAGGAAAGAGGATTCTGGGCAGAGGGAAGCGCGTGTGCAAAGGCCCAGTGGCAGGAGGGGGTCACGGGGCCTGCGAGAGGTGGAAGAGCACTGTGGAGATGGGGGTGCAGGAACCACGGAGGAAATGGGTAAAGCGCGAGATCCCCCCGATTTGATGCGGTCACGGTTTATGCCCTGTTCGCACAATCTGACAGAGCTTAGGTGACCCTCCTCCGTGTCGGCACCCCATCCGGAGCATGTGGCTTGGTCGTCTGCAGCAGGGGGACAGCAGGCTGCGGATCACTCAGGACGCCTGTAAGGGCCAGGCTGGAAAGGGGCTCTCAGGACTTGCACGCACATCCCACTGCCCGGTCTGTCACCGCGCCGGCCTCAGCACCAGGGAGGCGCGGAGGATGCTGTCGTCCTGCCTACAGGCTCAGGGAGAAGCAGCGGCGGGTGGGTGGACGCATGCCGTACTCTCTGCCGCGGTCCACCCTTCTGTTTCCCAAACCGGCAAGCTTTCCTTCTCGCTCCTGGCACACGCTCACCCTCTTCTCAAAGCACACCATGCGAAGGCCTGTCTTGTCCTCTCCCTGCATCTGGGCCCTCCAATGAGGCTCTCCTTGGGCCAGGGACCTATGAAAAGACAAGGAAACTGCCCCCTCGCCCTGCCCCATACGGCATCGGAACAGGGACAAAACTGCCAGGGTGCCTTCTTCGTTGACTCCGGTTGTGCCCCAGGGAGACTCTCCCACGAGCTCTTCACCTTGGCCCTGGCTCTTCTCTCCGGAACTTCCTCCTTGGCGATTGCTCTCCTTGGCCACATAGGAAATGGGCGAGGCCCCTGGGGGGCCGTACACTCTCTCTCTCCTGCTCATGGGTGGTAGGAGGGAGGTCCACAGGTTGTTTCATAGCTGAAAACAGCCAAGGGCTTTTGTTTGTAGGGGTCCGGGGAGGGGAGCCCCAGCTCTCAGTTCCCTTGGCAATACAATTCTTCCAGACTCCGCTGGCCTCTAACCCATTCGTGTCTAGTCAGTTTTGTGTGCCCGCATTGATACTCACCCAAATTCTTTTCCAAGATGTAATTCCTGAGCCTAACCTGTTTGCTGGTTCACCTCCATACCTCTCCCTCTCTCCTCAATGACTATCTTGAGGCTATTTGGAACGAGAAACCCGAGGCACGCCTTTAATGTGATCCTGTCCTGAGTCACTTTACCCAAGAGGAGAGTTTTCCTGGGCCTTTATTGCCCCAAACTTATTTTATATCTCATCTTTTTCCACTTAGGGTGTAGGAGGTTTTGCAACCCTGGGAGGCCTGAGATCTCGAGATTCTGTTTCCTTTTCAGTTCCTCAAACACCGGGTAATTCTTCCCTGAGCTCATCTCGTCCTGGCAAACCCTCACCAAATGCAGACTGTAGCAGCCAACAGACGACTGGTTCCGGGCTTCCCAGCCGCTTCCCATGGGCTGCCAGGTGGCCAATGAGGGGGACCTCCCAGGTTACAGCAGGCAAGAGCGTCACCAAACGTTTGTTCACCTCCGCCCCAGCACTAAGCCAGTGTCACCGTGGGTGAGCAACCCTACTCCTCTGGGGCTGTCTCTTCATCGGCAAAATGAAGGTAACAGTGCATCCCACTTCCCTGGGCCGCTGCAGGAACCCAGCGCGCCAGCGCATGCGCAGGGTTAGTGTGACGGTGACGTGCGGTCTGGAGTGCGCCCCCAGGGAGCGCGCGCTGGGACCGCCGCTGTTCCCGCGGCCGAGGGGGAATGACGTGTGCTCCTATGAGACTGGCATACCAAGTTCTCTAGAGTCTGATACACTAACCGGGCACGTTTTCAAAAGTACTAAAGTGAGAGGTTCACCTGGCCAGGGTACGAGGTACTCACCCATGCTGGCCAGTCCGTGATTCTTATTCTTTATAAGCAGCAGAAAAGTAATTAGGAAGCCTAATTATTATCTGTATCAGTTACTGATTGCTACAATAATGCAGCCTAACAAATCATCCCAAAACTTGGTGGCTTAAAATAATAAACGTTTATTTAGCTTAAGGGTCAGTGAGTTTGCGGTTTGAACTGGACTTGGCTGAGCAGTTCTCTTGTCGTGACTGGGCTCCCTTTCCTGTCAGTTGTCTTGGAGGTGACAGAGGTGACTCGGACACACGTCTCTCGACCTGCTGAAAGCTAACCCGGGCAGGTTTTCAGGGGGTGGCAGAGTACAAGAGCCAGGGCAAGCCTGAAATTGCACAGGCGCCTTTCAAGGCTCTGCCTGCTTCACGACTGCGGACATCCCACTGGCCAAGCGAGGGCCTTGGCTGACCCAGAGTCACAGGGGACTGTCTGCAAAACTGCATGACAAAGGGCGAAGAGTCCACTGATGACAAAACTAGCTGGCAAGGGTGAAGTCAGAGCAAGCAAGGTAAGTTATGTCCACGATACTAAAAGCCGGTGTGTCAGAGCTCCGTGGCCCTACCGCAGGGACAGACCCGCCGTCCAAGGCTGGTTGTCCCACAGCCTGCCCTCGGGTCAGTGCCCGAGACACACAGACCAATCTTCTGTCCACTACTCCTTCAGGGGTCCTCTGGGGCCTGGCTGTACCCCATCCTTCTCTGTGGCTCCTGGGTCTGGCACGGAGCCCACCCCATGGTGCCAGTGCGGACAGCCCCTGCTTGCGGATCAGTAAAATTGAGAATGGGAGAGTAAGCAGCGGACTCCTCAAGGACGGCCAAGCCGCATCTTCTCTGGCCCCCAGCGTCCAGTGAGGACCACTACAACACATCTTCCAAGTTAGATTTCTGAGCATCGTTTCCCAGCTTGCCCCCAGCCGACTGCCTGCTTCTGCTTGTGCTGGAAACACAAACCCACGACAACATCCACCAACACCTTCTCCTCTCTGGGCGACCCTGCTGAGGGGGTCAGAGTCGGAGGGAAACGAGGGTCCTGACCACATGGGGCCTGGAATCACCACCTCCGGCCTTAGGAGAAACCAGCACCAGCTTGTCAGAATCAATGCTGGGGCCGGTGGATGCGATGGGGGATGGGCAACCTGTCTTGGGCCCTGGAATGGGGGTCACATGGCCTTCCCAGCCAGCTACACCCACCTCTCAGAGCTAGCCTCTGACTTGGAGGGAAAGGACGGACAGTAATGGGAAGACCCAGAAAGCCCCCAAGCTCATCTCTGGGCTCAGGGTGAGGACAGAACCCTGGAAACTGGGTAGAGTTCAAGCCCTGCTCCTTGGTTCCCGGCCCCCTCCTCCTACCCTACCACAGCCAAAGGAACTCTCTCTGGACTCCAATCATCACCTGGAGAGCTAGGTAGCGTCTGTCTTGCTTGGAGGGCTCAGGTGGTTAACGCAAGAGCTGCTGAGGTTGTGACATCATCTCTGTGACAGCCAGGGTCCCGGGGTCTTATAGGGAACCAAGAGGGGGTCTCTGCCAAGCCCTCCACACAGCAGTGTACCACAGACTGAGAACAGATCCAGGATGCGAGGCCGGTAGCAGCAGAGGAATGACGAGGCTTGCAGGTTTTGGACAGAGTAGAACACGGTGCCTGAGCCCTCGGGCCCTGGAGGCCCACCGCCTGGCTTCAGATTCGAGTCCCACTGCTTCCGATCCGGCACTTCCAGCAAGCTTCAGCTCACCAGGCCTCACTCCCCTCCTCTGGGAAAGGCGAAGGATCGTGGTACCTGTCTCCTGTTGCTGTTATGGCCATAGTGACGGATCCAATCCACGCAGAGCTCCTGGCGGTCCTGGGTGCCCGTTACTACAGCCGTCACTACTACCAAATGCTAATCGGGGTCAGGTCTATGTGAGGCACCCGCTCTGCAAGGCTTCACTGAGTCATTACGCCCACACGTGCGGGGCGGTGCTGCTCCCTGCCTTTCTACGACTGCGACACAGGAGTGCGGAGAGATGAGGTAACCACCCAAGGTCGTCCAGCTGACAGGTGGTGGAGGCAGGGCTCTGCCTGAGGTCCGATTCCCACGCAGCGACTTTGACTGTTCTGCTCCGTTTCCCACCCGGCACGTGACCCAGGGTGATACCAACTGTGACCATTTCTTTTCTTTTCTTTCTTTTTTTTTTACTCCTCATCCAAGGATCTGCTTGCTGGTATTGAGAGAGGGAGGAAGGGAAAAAAACAGAGAAATATTGACATAAGAGAACACCAATCGGTTGCTCCCACACGTGCCCTGGCCAGGGATCAAACATGCAGCCTTTGGGCGCACGGGGTGACACTCTAACCGACTGAGCCACCCGGCCAGGGCCACATGTGAATGTTTCATTGCATACTGACTAAACTGAAATCCACTGGGAAGTAACATGTGCCTCTTACCATTATACTTCGCTTTTTAAAATGGCACGCTGTGATGTGCAGTTAAGTGAGATGCGTCCCCTTTTTAAAGAGAATGTTCTTCTTGGCAGGAGTGTGGGATTCGGGTAAGACTTCAACTCTCCTTTTGTGGTCATGGGTTGCAAGGGGGCAGATGTCTCCGCACGTCTTCTGCTTTGGAGCCTAATGCTGTCTTCAATGCTTCACCTTTTCCAGTGTCCCTCTGAAGCGCCTGACTGCTAATAGACATTTGCTTCTTAAAGCCAAAAGAGCACTGCTTGCCTTAGGCCACTTGTCCCACCAGGGCCGTTTTACCTGTCTGGGGAAGAGCCTGACAAGGCTCAGAGGGTTTCTGGGGGAAATGGAGGTGTCACCAGTTGGCTTTGCTAGAAGCTGATCAGCATCTTCAACCTGGCAGCTGCAGGGCGGCAGGGCCAGCGTCCTCACACGTGACAGGCTGTGCTAATAAGGGGGCCACCAGCTCCAAGTCTCTCAGACCAGCTTGCCATTTAAGGCCGCTCGAGCCTCTGCATTGTGAAATCTGCCTGTCTAGCCACAACAGCAGCAGATGAACTGAAGGATAAACGTGAGGCTCTCCGCTCTCCCGGAGGAATCTCTTTCCTAGGTGCTATTTCCAGTAAGAGCCAGGTTTGTGCCAGTACCGCCCTGGCTAGAGCTGAAGAGACAGACCAGGTGACCCCAGCTAATGTCCAAAGCCAGCAAGAGCAGCCTCCGCCGTGACCCTCGACGGACACGCTCCATCGAAGGCACAGAGCTGGGGCCAAAGGTGTTTGGCTTATGGATTCTGAAGACTTAAAATGATTCAGTGAGAAAACGAGGGGAAGAGAACAGCCTCTACTGACCCAGTCTGCCGTGTCAGGCAAGCAGGAGCCTGGGGATAGGACCCGAGGGACCACTTCAGACGGGGGGGTGGGGCGGGGCCGGGCGGATGCTCCTTGGCCCGGTGCAGGCTCTGAACCAGGTCGGCGAGCAACGATGTGTCAAATGGAGAGGAACGCGTCTCGCTTCTGTTCACCCTGACCCTCGGGGGGTGCTGGCCCTTGCTGGATGCTTATTAACTTTTTTCAACGCGATGTGGTTGGCCTGGTTTCACTTAATGCCTAATAAAGGGGAAAACTGTTTACACAGCACCCCTGGGTCTGATGCTGAGCAGCTGGAGTTCGCAAGATGCTTCACGTTCAGAGCTGACACAAGCCAGCAGCCTGGGAGGCAAACAATTCCTTTAGAAGCGTGCCACCCCCGGGGGAAGTGGCAGTATGTTAAATGAGACGTCAGGGTGAGGTGAGATCAAACCCCAGGGAGGGAAAGCGCCCCGACTGCATACTTGGCTACCGGGGTCCATTGCGTAACCGTCCAGGATAGATGGGCGAGTCGCCGCCCAATTCACATGCACTCCTTACAGTCCGGTATGTCTCTCTATAAACTCTGCCTGTTCAGCCTTCTCCCCACAGGACGTCCAATGAGGCCGGTGAGAATGGCCAGAGTCGGCGGTGAGCTCCCACGGTGACATCCATCTTCCCGTCTGCCCTGGTCCTGCCTTCTAAATCTCGTTCCTGTACCTGGCTTAGGTGGGTGCTGCAGGTTTTTCCATCAGAGCTCTCATTAGCAGGGTCTGCTTTCTCTCCAGTCTTCACCGGTTGGTGAGACACCCCATGGTGCCTCAGTAGGCTCGGCTTTCTATCCACCGATGACACAGCCCCCTAGCCCTGGTGACCTTCCTGGCACGCCAGGAAGCTTGTTAGGAGACAGGTGTGAAGTCTCAGGTGGAGGCCATGACCAAACACTGGCACCGAATGTCTACTGAGAGCTTACTGTGCGCCGGGGGGGTCATGTAAGAACTTCACGTGCTTCGTCCCCCTTTCCCATCTGATCGTCACCGCCGGTGAAGACGGGGAGCGTCACCACCCTCACTTTATACGTGAGGACCCCAAGGCTCAAGTCAATTCATCTATCCAGCAAGTGAGCCGCAGAGCCTGGATTTGAACTTGTAACCGGTGCCTGCACTGCTTCCTCCCTCAACGAGAGCGGCCCTGGGTGACCAAGGGCTCACGACGGGGAGCATATGGCAGCGTCCTGCCCCCGTGGTGATGCGCAGGTCACGCCTCAGCGCTGTCAAGCTTCTGTGCCGCCGTTCTCCAGAGCGTAGATTTCTACCCCGTTCCCAGCCGCAGGCACCATGTTCCAGAACAAAGGTCACGAGATTCACAGGCGGACGGAACCAAACGGGATTCTGGCTTTTTGACTGAACGGCTACTTGACCTTGAACAACCTGCTCTCTGAGGTCCATTTCTCATCTACGAAGCAGGCATGACATCACTCACCTGCGGGAGTGCCTGCAGCTGTGAGGAGCAGCTCTTCTCCCCTCCTTAGCCAGGGGCCTGAGGAGCGGGCAGGACCACGAGGAGGCTCCGAAGGGGAGCCCTCGCGGCTCACCGACGCTGGAAATGCCGACTTCCTCCCCACGACGGCTCTCGTGATCACCAACCCTCTGCTACCAGGTCTGCCTGCCTTCGTAAGGCCACACCTTAGACGGTGCTGGTCCCTCCTGCTGCCGAGTTGTGACGGGATCACAGCTCGAGGGCAAAGGCCCTCCAGTGAGGCCACCCGAGCAACGCGCAGTCTCCTGGCCCTAGGGCTAAACACTTCCAACGAATTCGTTCTAACATACTATTTATGGCACTTTGTCAATTAAAATAACTGTGAAGGCTGCAGAAATGTAGAAAAATTTTGCCGTAGTGTTACAGAGAAATAAAACCTATGACTGTGGCCTTGTAAAACTCTGTAAACATGTCTGTGGGTTATGTGAAACGAAACTAAGTAATTGCGTGAGGACTGGGAACCGTGACTTTCCTGTAGAACATTCTGTAGCGCTCACTGGACTCTGGGTTTACAAGGTGAGCATCTGACAGACCACCCGACCAGGAGGAGGCTGACTTTTAAGCAGCGTGCCCACACCACTCCTGCTTGCAGCCCTCATTCTGCAGGCTGAGCCTTTGAAAGACGCAGGTCCGGGGGCTTGGTCAGCTTCCCTCGGCAGAAAGAACCATCCCGGGTTGGGAGGCAAGTGCTCACCAAGGAGGCCCTGGCTGCCCCGGGGGGGGGGGAGCTCTGGGTACAGCACGGCCTCTTTCCCAGAGCTCCGTCTGCCGGTGCGTGAGCTGGGGCATCCGCTTCCCTGCAGCGCCCTCCCGTGGTGGAGGCCTGCCCGGGAGCAGACAGGCCCCACTGCCCACCACCGGGAGAAACCACTTGTTTTTCCCTTTAAAAAAATGCTTTGAACCCTGGCCGGAGAGCTCAGTTGGTCAGAGTGCTGTCCTAACAGTCAAGGTTGCGGTCCGACCCCAGGTCAGGGCGCAGACAGGCACGGGCCGGGAACTGCGTAAAGCAGTGCAACGAGTCGATGTCCCCCTCTCTCTCTGTTCCTTTCCTCTCTCTCTACAATCAGTTTTTAAAAACGTTCCCAATTAACTAGCCACTTTTCAAGGCAATTACTGGGCACGTAAAATTTTTAAGTAGAAGGAGTCATCACAAAAACTATTAATATTGTGGTTTTTCTTTAATCACTGTTTTCCATAGGCAAAATGGATACATGTTTATGAAATAACATAGAATCTGCTCCTTTTTAAAACACCAGATTTCAGAAAAACTAGTGAAAGTAAATTCACTGGTTGTAGGTGAATCCTAATTTTAAAGCAATTCCGAAAGTTGAATAAATAAGAAATGTAGGCGACCTCACACACAGCCGGGTTGCCGGAGGACGCCCTCGCACGTCCAAACCCCTCGGGAGGCCAGAAGCAAACACAAAGGGGCCACAGTGAGAGGCTGAGCATCCACCCGTCCTGAGGGAGAGGCGGCCCGTCCCGTGGGGCAGCAGGGAGAAAGGGGGCTCCATGTCTAAGGAGAAGCAGGCAGGCGAAGCCGGCGTCCAGGAGGCGCACCTAGGGCCGCGGGCCGAGCCCCTGCAGCAGCTCAATGCGGCTTTTCGAAGAGGTACTCCAGGTCTGGGGCGCGCAGCCTCTGCTCCTTGTTTTTGTTCTTAGCGAAGTCTCTCAGCAGCGCCATGACTTCATTCTCAAATATTTCTGGGGCTGGTTTTGCTTCTGCAAGAGAAGAATGGGCAGAAAGATTTATGTCAGTCAGTCAATATTTAGGCAAAAGGATCTTGAAACGTGAAACTCTGGCCTTGGCCTAGAGCCTCGGCAGACACCCGGCTGTCCCCATCCTTCCTCTGAGCACACACAGCAGCCACCGGTGTGACCCGTTTTGTTGGCACAGCCTCTCCTGCAGCTCCCACGGTCGCCCACGACTGCTGCTGGGCCACGACGGCAGAGCAGGTGTGGCTGCGCCCCTGTGACCACAAGACCAGTCGGCTGCTCTCAGGCCTTCGTGAGCAAGGCTGCCGGCCTCTGGCCTGTCCCGTCTCGGCCGTACTGCTTCGCTCTGCATTTGGTGTTTCAGCTGTTTTCCAGTCTGTAAACTTCCTGAGGCAAAGGTCCTTGGTTGTGACAGAAACTAGTAACCCAAGTAAACTGAAGCCGAAAGGAACGGATCGGAAGGCTATCAGAGGCACACGACAGTGACCTGAGCCCGAGGGGCAGACTGGGGCGCACAAGGGCACAGAGAGCACGGTAGTGCGAACGCCAGCTACAGGCCAGTGGGGGGCAGTTTGGCAGGAGGCTGCTTACCTTTGACCCTTCTTCCCACCCCGAGATGCTCAAGGTTCAAATTATAAGCAAAACCTCCCACTGGCAAAACTTAGGTAGGTAAGGTGTTCTGGAATTACCCTCCTATCAAGGCGAAACACAGTGCTAGGAGGGGAACTCCTCAAAACAAAGTTCGACCCCCTCAGTCAGCACAGAGCCTGGCTTCCGGTAGGTCAGGCGTCTGTTTGTAACGATCAAAGTAAGACCAGAGATAGTCAGGTTCCCCGGAAGATGCTGAGAGCTGCAAACAACACTGCTCACATCCTAACAACAAAAAGCCAGGTAAACGACAGACACCGTGAGCCTTCAGGTCATTAGACAGCTGAGGTCCCAGAGTAGCCTCATGGAACAAATCTAGGGAGAGAGGCCCCCGGGGGGAGAAACCGGACGTGAGCACCGCTCACCTGGGACAGAGGCCAGGAAGAAGAGACTCTGGGCACGACACAAACGGGGGAAAAGATTTGCGTACATGTTCAGTGACCAGCTAGAAGTTGGGTGGGGACTAGCCACAGACCCAGCGGAGTTCATGCCCACCTACTGGTTCTTCTCTCGAAACCTGCACTGAGCATGCTCCTGACAAAGACTAAGTCCAGGACAGGAGGCCGGAGCAGCTTAGGGTGAGGGGAGCAGACAAGTCTGCGAAGAAAGCATCACACCCAGCCCAGCCCAGTCCTCGCCTGCTGCAGAAAAAAAGCCTCAGGTGACTAGAGCAGGTCAGCAAACCCTGTTTCCTGCAGGGCACACCGAAGGACCCATTTGGGCTGGTGAAAGGGTAAAAGGAAAACAAATCCTGTCCCCAGTGGGGTGGGCAGGGTCACCAAGAAGGCCCACCTCCAAGGCCCAGGGCCACCAGCACTGAAGCTGGGACTGAAGCTGGAAGCCCTCCCAACCTCCCCCTCCCCAAGCAAACAAGCACCATGCAGGAAGCAACAAGAATCTACAACTGGGGGGAGGCTAAACGCAGGGGGATTCCCTTTGAGGCCCAGAAATACAGGGACATTGAGAAACACCCTCTGGGGACTCAGCTCCCACCTGATTTCAGTAACAACAGAGGCCACTGGTGCACTGGCCGGAGCCAAAGTGAGCTGAACTCCGAACTGGATGGACTTGGCCGCCACGCTGACAGCCTGGTGGAAGCGTGCCCATGTCCAGGCGTAAATGCCGCGCACCCCGGCCTCCACTGTCTCACGACATCTGACACTTGGTCACATGTTGTGAGACACACACACTGTGAAGGGACATAGCAGCCACAGAGACAGGCTGAGATGACCCGGATGTTGGACTGTTAAGGGATTTAAAGAAACTGACCAGTATGTAAAAGAATCTAGTAGAAAAGGCAGATGAAGCACATGAACAGATGAGGACTTCCAGCAGAGTTAGAAACTGCAAAAGTCAAACGAAAATGTTAAAGATAAAAATAAGCAGACTGACCTCGGCAGGCCCATCGTGAGCAGTGACACAGTCCAGGAAAGAATCGGTGCGCTGAGGGCAGGTCAGTAGACACCATCCATACACACCACCCAAACTGACACGTAAAAAGAGCGAGAGACACAAACCAATTCCACAAGCTGGAAAACAACATTAAACAGTCCGACCTAAGTGTGACGGGACCCAGCATGCCCACAGGACCGCAGGCAGGGCGAGCCCCAAACCAAGCACCTGGACGTGCCGTGCAAACTGCCAGAGACCAAAGATGAAATGCCGGAACATTCAGAGGGAAAAGAGCACCACACACGAAGGAACACAGGCGCCGCAGACCTCCCGTCAGACGCCCGGCGGGCCAGGGAACGACCCCCGGCAGCACTGGAGCGGTCTGACCTTGGCCGTCCTACGACGGTGAGGAGGCGAAGTGAAAACCAACCCCAATCCAGCCTGACCCCCACCCAGAACGGACCCTGCACACCCGCGGCCTGGCGAGGAGAGTATGCCCCCACGAAGCAACGAGAGAAAAACCGTGAACCTGTATTTCTCTATCCTGTGAAAACGCCTTTCAAAAATGAGAAAAGCTGAGAGAATCCACAATGGCAGACCTGCACTACAACAAATATTACAGGAAATTCTTCAAGAACATGCCAAATAGAAACATGGATCTACATAAATAAATGGAGATCTCCACAGACGATTAAACTGAAGGTAAAAATAAAATATAATGTGCTTTACATATTATAAATGTTGTATATTACGTTACCCACATATTTACAAATACTGCGTATGTTGTAAATTATAAATATAAAGTGTTCTTTCCCTTCTTTTACATTGCTGTCTTGGTCACTGTCTACAGCAAAAACAATACAAATGCAGTGTAGGCTTACAGCGTAAGTGAAAATAGCACAGGTATGACTACAGCGTGGAAGATGGGAGGGAGGAACTGGAGCATTCTATTGTAAGGTTCTTACATTATAGATGAGGCACTATAATATTACTTGAAGGCAGACTGTGATTAATTAAAGATGCACACTGCAAACCTGAGGGCAATCATTAAAAAATTACAAGGAGAGTTATAAACAATAAGCCAACAGCGGAGTAAAGTGAACTTTAAAATACTCAACTAAAAAACCCCATGGAAGTAGAGGGGGAAGGAACAAAGAACAGATGGAAGAAGTAGGAAACAAGCAGATGGCAGATTCTAAATGCAGCCGAACTGACCATTAATTACATGCAAGGGGCCAGAAGACACTTGACCGCAGACCGGACGAAAAGGTCAAGCCTGTACGTGCTGTCTATGGGACGCTCCATTTAAAATAAGAGAATGGTGCGTGGGCAGACTCCTTGGTGGCCCAGTAATCCCCACTCCCCTGCTGCACAAGCCTCGTGTGATCCCCAGGACTGAGAATGAGACGGGTTTCATGCCCAGGAGTGGGTGACGTCATTACGGCACAGCAGCCTCAGGACAGAGAAGTGACCCAAGCGGTGCTGACCGCATCACACAAGCTCTGTAACAGCAGAGTGTTCTCCAGCAGGTGACAGACAGGCCGATCAGACAGACGTGAGGCCGGAGAGGGACCCACGTGAGGGAGGATCTCCAGGGCTGAGATGGAGGGGCCGCCGGGCAAGGGCCTGGGAGTGGCTTCTAGGAGCTGAAGGAGAGCAGCAGCAAACAAGAGTCGGGGCTCCGTCCCACACCTCAATCCCAGCAGCCTGAGCGCGCTTCCAGGGGGGAACACGAAGCAGCCGACTCCGACCTCAGACGGTGAGGTCTGGACCAAGCTTCCGACCTACAGAACTGCGAGGCAACAGACGGGTGCTGCCTGACGTCACTAAGTCTGGTCACTCATCACACAGCAACAGAACGCTCATATGGATGGAAAACTACACACCACGCACACACTAATCGGGAGAATGCCGCAGTGTCTGAATTACAACCAGACTCTTTGGAATGAGGAATATTATCAGGAGGAAAGACAGACATTATGTAATGATAAAGCAGCCAATTCCTCGAGAAGATGCAACAATCCTAACAGGTCGTCACACAGTAACAGAGCTGCAAAACAGATGAAGTGGAAACTAGGAGAACTGCAAGGAGTAGTGAATCCGCAGTTACAGGTGGAGATTTCAGTACTCCTCTCGCTGACTGACAGACAAGCACAGAGAAAATCTGTCAGGACACAGAAGACATGAAGGACGGCCCCAGCCAACCGGACCTGACTGACAGTCACAGAACACTCCATCCCTCCACCCACAAGTGCAGGACACAAACTATGTTCAAGCAAGTGCACAAGCAACAGCTATCAAGATACCCACATTTCTGGCCATTAAAAAATTTCAAGAAATTGCCCTGGCTGGTGTGGCTCAGTGGACTGAGTGCTGGCCTGTGAGCTGAAAGGTCGCCGGTTCGATACCCAGTCAGGGCACATGCCTGGGTTGCAGGCCGGGTATCCAGTTGGGGGTGCATGAGAGGCAACTCATTGATGTATCTCCTGCACATCGATGTTTCTCTCCCTCTCTTTCTCCCTTCCTTCTCTCTCTGAAAATAAATAAACGGTCTTTTAAAAAAGTTCAAGAAATATAAAATAACTGAAACTGTACAACATATGTTCTGTGCTCACAATGTGCTCACAACAACAGAAATATATCTGGGAATCTGGAAATATCCGAAAATTAGACATACTTCTAAATAACTCATAGGTAAAGGAGGAAATCACAGGGGAATTAGAAAATATTTTGAATGGAATAAAAATAAAACACAACACATCCAAATTTGTAACATAAAGCTAAAGCAGTGCTTAGGTGGAAATTTAAATGCTCTTAGTTAAAAAAAAATGGTCTCAACTCAATCAGCTCAGCTCCCACCTTAAGAAACTAGAAAAAGAGCAAATACACCCAATGCAAGCTGGAGAAAGGAAATAATAAAGGAAACTGAAAACAGAGAAAGAAAAACCAACGAATCAAAGCCAGTTCTTTGAAAAGACACACTGAAGGGGACTAGATGGTAATGGGAAAGAACACAGCCAAGATTACACCTCAGAAAAGGAAAGATACGTTGATGAGCTTCAGCCAGACTGACCGAGGGGGAACAAGCCCATGAACTACCAGCATCAGAAACAAAGGAAGGACCTCGCCAGGGCTCCTCAAACGTTAAAATGCAAAGGGAAGCTCCCGCCAACTTCGTGCTCATACACTCAGCAACTTACAGGAGACGGGCAAACTCACAGAAAGACGCAAACTAGTAAATCTCACCCACGGAGAAACAGCTGACTTGAATGGTTCCGCAGGCGTTAACAACATTGGACTTTGCAGTTAAAAACTTCTAACAAAGAAAACCCCAGATCCAGATGGCTTCACTGGCAAATTCTATCAAATATTTAAGGAGGAAATAATACCAGTTCGCTACAAATTCTCCTGAAAATGGAACAGGAGAGAGCACTTCCCAATTCGCTTTAGGAAGCCAGCATTACTCTGATCGAAACCAGACGATAACATGCCAAGAAAAACTGCACATCAGCACCTTCTGATACAAGATCCAAGTCTCCAAAATGTTAGCAAGTCAGATCAACCAACACAGATCATGCCTATGTGGCATTTATCCTGGGAAAGGTCAGTTCAATATCTGAAAATCAATAAAAAATTTCACCATATCAATAAACCAAAGGGGGGGAGGATCACGTCACTTAAAAAATTATCGTCTCTACAGATGCCTAAAAGCACTTGACAAACTTCAACATCTGTTTAGGACTAAACACTACATACACTAGAAGCAGGAGGAAGCTGCCAGCCCGATGAAAGGCATTTACAACTAACCCCAGCTAACGGTGTGTTTAACGGGGAAGGACGAGCCTCTCCCCGCAGCGTGGGGAACACGAGAACGCCAGCTGCACCCGGCTACGCAGCGTGGTGCGGGAGGCCCTCCGCGGTGCAGTGAGGGGAGGACAGGAAGGGCGCGCAGGTTGGAAGGGAAAGAAAAGTACCTCTGCTCAAGATTACATGAGCGGCTCCACAGAAAGTCCCAGAGAGTCTATCAAGAATCTTCCAGAACTGAGTGAGTTTAGCAAGGTCACAGTATACCAAGTCAACACACATCAACTGCATTTCTACATTCTGCCAACAATGGAAAATTGAAGAAAGATGTAAAGTCCCATTCGTAACAGCACCAAAATAAACAAAATACGTACATATAAGCATAGCAAAAACTGGGGACAACTATAAAGCTGATGGTTGCTGGCAGACTCTGGGGGGCCCCCAGCAATCCCTGCCCCCGGCACCGCGCCTTCATGTGAGCCGCCCCCTGACGCGGCTGGACCTAGGACTTGGTTCTGACCAGCAGAATCCGGCAGAGATGCCGGAACGTCACCGCTGTGACCAGGCTACAGAACAGTGAGACTCCCGTCTTGCTGGCAGACTCTCTCTGAGGACTTCTCGGGTTGCCAGCTGCCCTGTGGGGAGGCCCGTGTGACAAAGGACAGGAGGCAGCAGCCGGCAAGGACTGAAGAGCCCATGAGGAACTAAATCCTGCCGAGCCGGAGAGCAAGCCTGGAGCAGATCCTCCTCCAGCGATGCGTCCTGATGGGACCCCAGGCCCTGGCTGGCACCCGGACTGCACACCCACGACAGACGGAAGGACAGGGCCCCTCGAAGCCGTGCCTGGATTCTAGACCCGCCGCAGTGACGAGATGGCAACACAGTGACGCAGTGACGAGATGACAGACACGGTGACGCAGCGACAGACAGCACACCGGTTAGAGAGACGAAGACCCAAGTAAACGGAGATGCAGTGTGTTCACAGAGGAGATGATTCTAAATTGCTATCAGAACCTCCCCAAATTCATCTACTGATTTAACACAACCCCAGTCAAAACCCAATTAGGATTTTCTTTTCTGGAGAAACGGAGCAGCCAGTTCTAAAACTGTAACATTCCTAGAACAGAGAAAATCTTGAGGACTTTAGATTAGGCAAGTCCTTTGACACAGTACCAAAGGCACAATTCATTATCACATTTTACACTTTGAACCTACCTACAGAATGGCTTCTGTTTGGACACATACTGAGTGGAAACAAGCACAGAAGACCCAGAGCGTGAGAGAAATAGATGAGATAGCCGAACAGCCATTCTCTCCGTTTTCCTTAACAGAGCTTCCGATTTGGTTGGACGCGTGGAATACACTAGATCATGTCTTCTCTGTGGCGAGGTACAGCCACGTGACTAAATTGTGGCCCATGGAAAGTAGGTAGCAGTACGGTGCATACTTCCCCAGGAAGGACCCATAAGGAGCGGGGCGTGCCCTTCCACACGTCTTCCCGGCTGAACCACGGCACGACAGGCAGAGCCTCGGCGGCCGCCTTGAACCACAAGGTGGACAACACACGCAGCGGGTGAAGAGGGGGCAAGTCAAGGGGACTCGACCTGAGGACTTTTTAAAACCCCTCTCTGGGCCTGCCCTGGACTTCTCTTATGAGAAAGACAAACAGAGCTCAGTCTTGCTCAAGCCATTATTGTTTTGGATTTTTTTTTTTTTAACTCACAGCCAAAGCTAATCCTAACTGCTCCCGGTGAGATGCTATCCCTCACAGAGGCAGTGCCACGGGGAGACTCCGGAGGGACCCCTGCTGTGCAGGCCGGAGAGCTGTCCGGTTCCAGTCCACTCCCTGCCTCCTCTCTCGTCAAGCTCCCTCTGATACCTACAGAATGTCACTAAATTCCTCTTTGCCTAAATCACGCACAATAGGTTTCTACTGTCAGCAAACAAAGAACCTTAACTAATCAAACAAATTTTATACGCTTTAGAAAAATTTGCAGCGTTTGGGTTGAGTGCCTACTTGTATGAATAAAAGAAAAAAAAATCGCCAGGGATGTAATTCCAGACTCAGACCCACGCACGTGGCCCCACCTTTCACCCCAGGCTGCGTTCACGCCCGGTACCTGTGGCCCAGTAGTAAATATCCCAGTCGTTGCTGGGCTCGTTGATCAGGCGATCGTACAGGTTCAGCTGCTTCTCTGTCATGCGGTGCAGATATTCTTTAGCAAAGAGGCTAACAGAGAGACGGAGAGAGGTTAAAAGACCGCCCGCGGTCAAAGAGAAGTGGCCCCAAGACTCCCGGGCCCCCACCTGAGCAGAATGCAGTTCTCCAGCATCCCCCGCTTCCTGCTCTCGTAGAGCAGGCGGGCTCTTTTGGTTTCTATGGACTCATCAGTTCGTTCCTGCCACGGAGGCAAAGGGATTTCAATCATATCTTTCTGGGAATCTGTCGGGCTGTCACCTCTGTAGAACCGGCGGAATGACGTCATGCTGAGCAAAGGGGACGCTAGGTGGCGCCTTGACAGGGCAAGCATCTGAAACAAACCACAAACTTTTTTTAACATCAAATAACATCATTGCCATCTGCTCAACACTTACTAGGCACAGAAAGCATTTGATCTCCTTTAGTCCTTAAGGAGGTATGCTGCTACTGACCCCCTGTTACAGCTTAGGAAGCTGAAACTCAGGTTAAAAAACTTATCAAGGTCGCCCAAACAGTAACTGTAGATAGAACCGAAACCTAGCTCTAAATGAAAACATGTTCTTAAGCATTGCCCTTCCAGAAATTCCTCAGCAGAAATATTTTCTCCTTCCTTTGAATTCCTTACTGTATGGTTTGTATTCTCGTCACCTGACTGAGTGAAAATGTGAGCATACAGTGACGGCATGGACCCTAACCCTCCAAGGTCTCCCAATCTAGAGAACGGCAAAAACTATCAAGATGCAATGGGGAGGTGGTCACACCAGCAGGATGGCAGAACAGGAAGCCCCGCACTCTTTTCCCCCAGGGACATCAACTCCATAATGCATGGACCAATTCCCTTTATGAGTATTCCAGAAACCAGTTCAGAGGTTCCTAATCCCAAGCAGAAAAGCAGCTGTGTCAAGCTGGAAGGAAAATGCATGACACTCATTCACCATAGTCCCACCCCCTAGCTCAGCCCGGTGCAGCTGAAGAAGGTTCTTCGTTCCTGGTTTCCCCGTGGGGAGAGAAAGAGAAGCCTGAAGCATACGTCCAAAGTGCAGACTGGCTTAGTTTCCGTCCCCTCTGAATCTAATTGTTGACAGGAAAGGGCGCCAGGCTGGGTGCTGCTGAGAGCAAAGGTGAGGGTTTGGACTAGCACACACTCGCTCGCCACGGTCACTACCCCTGGCTCAGCACAGAAGCGGGAGAAAACCTCCAACTCCTGGCGTTTCCCTGAGGAGGTTTAGAGTTGGAATGTATGTCCAATGTTCCAGCTTTTGGGGGAGGTATCTGAGAATGGTTTCTGTCCCACCTGTCTCAGACCACTGACAGGACCCAGCACGCGCCAGATGCCTGGGGGGGCCCTCTGAAAACCAGAGAGCTGGAGAGTTTGTGGCTGCTCTGCAGGACCCACGGCACAGGAGACGGGCCAGTACAGCTTGACGCCTCTCCCTTGAGAATAAGAGAGAAGCACACATCCAAAATCCTTGCTTTTCAAGGAACTGCTCAAGAAACTGGTTTCTGTCTTCACCAACTTGCAGCTTTGACGGGAGCTGGAATACTCTAGAAGCCTGGCAACTATTGGGACCAAGAGGAGCTGGGAGGCTTGTGGCTGCTCCACAGGATCTGCAGTACCACAGATAGACACCAGAGGGAGGAAGAGGTTAGGAGTTCCTGAAAACAGCCAGCAAATCCCTCTAACTGGGAGTGTACACGCACACACCCAGATCCACGCAAAACAACTGAGGGGACGCCCTAGAATCTCCAGCAGGGCTGATTGCTGAAGGTCTTCCCTTGCACAATGCCGGCCCAAAACTACTGTAAGAGGCGCTGGTTTTCAAAGGAGTAATTCTACACAAGGCTGCACAGAATGTGACCAAACGAGGACACGAAGCCCAACCCAAAAAACAAAAACAATCTCTAGAGACCAACCCTGATGAAACGGAGTTACGTGAATCACCTGACAAGAAATCCAAAATAACTGTCGTCAAGATGTTCACTGAGCTCAAAGGGGCAATGCAGGAACAACATGAGAATATCAGCAAAGAGGAACAGTTTAGAACCAAACAGAGATTTTGGAACTGAAGAATAACTGAATTGAAAAATTCACTATTGGGGTCAAAGAGCAGACTTGATCAATCAGAAGAAAGAAATTCTAAGATAGGTCATTTGAAATTACCCAATCAGAGGAAGAAAAAAAAAGAATGAAAACTAATAAAGTACACCTAACAGACTTAGGGGACATCAACAAGCAGACCGCTATACACGTTATGAGAACCCCAGAAGAAGAAAAGAGAAAGAAGCAGAAAGCTATTTTGAAGAAATAATGCCCCCCCAAATTCTCAAATATGGGAAAAGAAATGAACATTGAAATTGAAGAAGCCCAAAGGATCTAAAGCATACCAGACAGCAAAACAAAAGCACATGACAGGACAAAGCAAAGGCAAACATCTGACAAACCCAGAATACTGCAATACTGTAACAGTGGCACAAAAATCACATTTAATTCTGATATAAAAGTTAACAAAAAACATTTTTTCAAAAAAGTCTGCCTTGAAAGGCATAGCTTAGGGTACACAATACAAAATATGTTAAGTGTAATGTCAATAAAATGAAGTGGGAAGGAATAAAATGAAGTGGGAGGGATGGAAGAGTTTTGTATGAGATTCAAGTTAACTTGTTATCAGCTTAGAATAAATTATAAGACGTTTTTTGTAAGCTCCACAGTAAACACTAAGAAAATACCTATAGAAGATACACAATAAAAATTTAGAACGGAGTTGACCAGTGTGAGTCAGTGGGTTGAGCGTCATTCCACAAAGCAAAGGGTTGCCGGTTTGGTTCCCGGTCAGGACGCATGCATGTGATGTTCCTGATTGGGGAGCAGACAGGAGGCAACCAGCTGATGTTTCTCTCTCTCTCTTTCTCCCTCCCTTCCCCTCTCTCTAAAAACAAATAAAATCTTTTTTAAAAATTAGGAAGAAATCAAAGCACATCTCTATTTTACCACCAGCAATTACTTTAAATGTAAATGTACTAAAATCCCCAACCAAAACACATAGAGTGGCTTAATGGATAAAAACATAGTAAGATCCAACTATATGCCATTTCAGAGACTCACTTTAGATGTAAGGATACATATAGGCTGAAAAAAGTAAAAGGATGAGCCCTGGCTGGTGTGGCCCAGTGGATTGAGCACCAGATTGCAAGCTGAAGGGTCATGGGTTTGATTCCCAGTCAGGGCACATGCCTGGGTTGCAGGCCGGGTGCCCAGTGGGGGCGCTCGAGAGGCAACCACTCGTTGATGTTTCTCTCCCTCTCTTTCTCTCTCCTGTTCCCTCTGTCTAGAAATGGATAAATAAAACCTTAAAAAAAAAAAAGTAGAAGGATGAAAAAAGATATTCCATGCAAATGATAACCAAAAGTGAACAGAATGCCCCTACTCATATCAGACATAATAGACTTGAAGTCAAAAACTGTCACAAAATAAAGGACATTAGGAAGATACAACTACAAATATATATGCAGTCAACATCAGCACACCCAAACATATGAAGCAAGCACTGACAGCGCTGAAGAAATAGCAACACGGTAATAGATTTCAATACCCCACTTTCAATAATGGACAGAACATCCAGACAGAAGATCAATAAGGAGACAGAGGACCTGAACAACACTACAGACCCAATTAACCAAACACACATACACGGAACATTCCATCCAATAGCAACGAGACTGCATCCTTCTCACTCACACTGGGCACATTAACAGATGATGTGTTAAGTTACAAAACAAGTTTGTCTAAGATTGAAATTCCACGGTGGAATGAAACTAGAAATCTATAGAAGGGAAACTGGAAAATGTACAACTATGTTAAATTAAATAAAGCATTTAACCAATGGTTCAAATGAGTCAAAGAAGAAATCGAAAGGGAAATTAGGAACAATCTTGAGACGAAAGACACAACATACAAAATATTAGATGCAGCTAAAAGTAGTAGTGAGAGAAGTATACAGTGGCAAACACTACATTAACAAAGAAAGACTTTACGATGCTATGTGAAATCATGGTTAGCATCAGAGATTTAAGAGCAGAGATTAGGGGCGCCCAGAGGCGGTCGGGCCAGCTCCACCTGGGCAATAGGTGAAATCCGGTTTGGGTCTCGCAGGAAGACTAGTACGTCAATTATACAACAAGACAAGCACACAGTGGGCTCAGGAAACGGTGGAAGCGACGTGAATCTCCTAATTTTGCAAGATCGACCTCTCCTTGGGTCTGTCCTTGACCTGGGCTATCAGGCTGTTGGATGCTCCCCACGGTCTCCAAGACAAGGGAGGAAAAGGAGACTCAGTCTCTACCGTGGCCCGCCTAGGACCCTAGAACCTCCACTCTCCTCACCCGCGTCAGAGCCGGGAACACGGTGGCCCCAGCCATTTTCCCCCCGACTGGCACCGGAAGCCTACGGCGCGGACGCCGGGAACCCCAGGACGCAGGCTTTGCGGAAGACACTTCCCTGCGTATAGCGGAAGTGGCTGTGCGTGTGACGCCCGTGGCGGAGTTGGGGGGGAAGGCGGGATCTGGGGGCCGAGAGCGGTTCGCGCGCTTCGGGCCTAGTCTGGACTCGCCGCCTCCGCCGCCATATTCCCGGTAACGGGGGCGCGCGGCCGGGGGCCGGCTGGGCCGGAAGAGGGCTCGGGGCCGGCGCTGAGGCGGGGAGGGGGTCGGTTGAGTTTGGGGCAGCCGGAGTCGGCGGACGGAGGGAGGCGCGGGCCTTTGTGGGAGGGGGCCGAGGGCGCTGGGCCGGGTCTGTGGGGAGGGAGCGGGGCGGGCCTAGTTGGGGGCGAGGACTGGGCCTGGGTGGGGAGCGGGGGCGGCTGGAACTCCGGGACCCGAGGGGACTCCGCGGGGCCGCCTTGGGGCCTAGGCAGGTGCGCCAGGCTGGGGTTGCGGGTTTTGCCTTGGGCGTTCTTCGCAGCGCCGTCCGAGGGCCCCTTCAGCAGAGGCCTGGACTTTGCCGTCGCGCCACGGCCAGCTGCGGCGCAGCTCGGGTCGGGCCCGAGGGTGATGGGTAGCGAGCCCCGCGAGCCTCCGCGGCCTGGGAGAGCGAGGGGCGGCGCGAGGCCGGGGGCGGGGCGGAGCGGGTGGGGCTGAGCTAGGGCTGCTGAGAGGCTGCGTCTCTGGAGACGGGAGGTTGGCAACCATTGCCCTCCTTCCAACCCGGGACCCACATGCCATCTAACTGTTGCCTCTTTCTGGCTATGCAGTGGCATCGTTCTTACTGTGCGTTTTCCGGGCTCGCGATCTGCCTTCCGGAGCCATGTCAGAAGGAGTGGACTTGATTGATATATACGCTGACGAGGAATTCAATCAGGTGAGGGGTCTTCGAGAGCATTGTGATTTTCCTGCATCAGTGGAGGAATCACTTCCAGCGTACTTGCGGGGGTGCCAAGTTATGCCAGGCCTTGAGGATTTAGTAGGCCTGAAATGCCCCTATCGGGTTTTAAATTATCTCTCTAGTTCAGACTTTCAAGACTTCTGACCATTCTGCTTTATGTTAATTTAAGCCTCCAGGCTTAATTTTAAAAGCTTTGATTTAAGAGCAAATAAATATCAGGTTTAATGGAATGGTGAGTCAACCTGTGGAATGTGCTGCCCCAGGAAACCAGAGTTGGATGTCTGTCTTCTCAAAGACCAACCACACTGAAAAATCAGATTTGTTTGCTGTAGTATTTATGAGGGTAGTGTTGGTACCTGTTCCTTTGTGATTCTTTAAAACTGCCGTTGGAAAAAGGTTAGTCCCTTGTCCCATGAGGCGGTGCAAAGGCACAATATAAAGATATTCTGACATTTCAGTTTCATTCTGATTGTTTTATACCTATAAATTAGTAGCTTGACTTAAGTCTTAAGAACTCCACAGACATTTTTGTGTAGTGCATTTTATTGATGAAAATAATTATTTGGGAGATGAGGGGAGAGGTAAAGGTTTTGGATAAACCAGTTACAAAGCAAGTGTAGACCCACTTATGTGCCCTAAGTTGGATTCGTGGTGCCTTTATATTATATCAGGGAACATTATACGGTGATTTCCCTTGAAACAATGATCTCATGCAGTTTGATTTGAACTCTTGAGGTCATATCTCAAGAACATTCCAGAGTCTCTATTTGCAGCTTACAAATGTCTTGCCTGGATTGTTCTCAGCACCACTCTACCCCAGTAAGCTGGTCTTCCCATTGGCGTCTTCTAATGGGCACACATTAGAGCTTGGAGAAGGGGGAGAACAAACTAGAGCCTAGGCTGGTGCGGCTCAGCGGCTGAACACCGGCCTGCAAACCCGCAAGGTCACAGGTTCAGTTCCCGGTCGGGGCACTTGCCTGGGTTGTGGGTCAGGGCCCCGGTTGAAGGCATTCGAGGGGCAACCAGTCGGTGTATCTCTTGGACATTGATGTTTCTCTCCCTTTCTTTCTCCCTTCCTTCCCCTCCCTCTAAAAATAAATAAATAAAATCTTGGTTTAAAAAAAAAACTAGAGAAGGAAAGTACACTGCTTGGACTCTTACGTGAGGCAACAGAAGAGGTTGAAATGTGTGCTGTTTTTTTTCACTTGGCATAAGTTTACATTAAGAAAGCTTTTTTAAAATGTATTATGCCTTTTTAACATGGAGATTTAAAAACATGAAATTAGAAGTGTAATGACCTTGCACCCATTGTACAGCTTCACTAGTTGTGCTTTTTAAGAGTCATTTTCTGGTGGCTTGGGTAGACTGGATGCATCTACATGTGGCTGTTGATTGACTTAAATGCATGAACATTTTTTTCAAAATTTTGAACAGGTCAAATAATTATTTATGGATAGAAAGAAAGGTTTAGCGTATTAATTTAGTTACAAACCATTGCTTTCCTGAGTTTTCCATTTTACTTTGAATCAGACTTTAACTAGTCTTTAAAAAGTTAGGCTTTGTTTTTTAAGTACAAGATAGCGAGACAAGACGACCCCAGCAGTGGAGTTGATGCCCTCGTGTGGGTGGATGGCAGCACTGCTGTGGGAAGTGGGCAGAATGGGGTCCTTGACCACAGGTCTGGCCACATTTGCTCTTAAGAAAGTGAGATTTCATTATTTCTCAAGCAGTAAAAGTTATAAGTCATAAATTAGATACAGGCCTTGTCCAGAGGTCACTGCTTTGTCAGAGCAGAAGTCATTGGCCTCAAGAATTTGTGTCCTCTGGTCTCTTGTTAAAAGGATTTTTCATGGGTCTGAGGTAGGCCAAAGACGGTATGGGGATCTACTAGACATCCAGGCAATATTGGGTGCTTGGCAAGTTGAAGAAAGGGTGGATTTTGAATGCCTCGTGGAAGTTTGGGGGAGGAGTGCTGCCCCCATCAGAGAGTTAATTTCTGCCAAACCTGGTTTTAGTGTAATTTGGAGGCTGCTAAAATGGTAAAAGCTCTGTCTGGCTAGGATTGTCAGAAACAGGCTTAGACTGAAGACAGACAGTTCAGGTAGTGCTTTAGAATGTTTTAAGCATGTCATTGATTCACCCCAAACCGACCCATGCACAGAAATTTTGTTAATGTGTACTTTGCTCCCTAGAGAAAAGGAACACACTTCCTAGATGGAGCCCTGTGGTGCTGTCTCCCTGATCTCTTTAATGTTCTGCAAAAGCCTCTTTTACAGAGTTGCTTTATTCCTGTTACGTAGCGAGTCTCGAGACTCACAGCTGCTCTCTTGGGTAGGGAGAAGAACTTGGGAACAGCCACTGAGAGCCACCTTTCCCCTGAGTGTTTTGTCTCTGTCCTGTGCAAGGCAAGCAGGCACTTTGCAAAGTATGCCCAGTTCTCTTCCCTGCTTCCATCAGCAAGTATTTGTTGAGCTACTGCTGTTTGCTAGGCACTGTGTTGGGACTAGTGAGCAAAAGGGGGGGGGGCACCCAAGTGCTCAAAGCGGGAAGG
Organism: Tonatia bakeri; assembly: GCA_004024845.1. Classification (NCBI taxonomy): domain Eukaryota; kingdom Metazoa; phylum Chordata; class Mammalia; order Chiroptera; family Phyllostomidae; genus Tonatia; species Tonatia bakeri. The sequence continues at coordinate 39,910 of PVIA01008588.1, read as the reverse complement.
AAGCTGTGAGGTGAAAACTGTGGAATGGTAATTATAAAACCTAAATTTGTTAGCTTTGGTTACACTTTAAAGAAACAATGGTGTTAAGTAGGTTGCTTCAAGAAAAATAAATCTGAGGCTTTATTACTGCCTTCAGATACCAGGGAAAGGGGACTGGAGGTGAGCATGCAGGTAAGGAACTGTTACTCGTGTTTAAAACTCTGCAAGTTCCCCTGTTAACCATGAAGCATCAGGAAGGAAGTACAGTTCCTTCTGTGCCATTAAACACAGGGTTCTTCGTGAGCCCGTCAGTCCGTATTAAATGCATACTTCCTTTTTAAGCAAAAGTTTTCTCTCTTTATTTTGTTTTTAAATTTTTTGTTTATTTTAAGTGAAAATTTTATTGGAAACTAGGTTTTGCCTTAACCTAATCCATCACTGCATAAATCATTGGCTTATTTGGTAACCAGAAAAACTTCAGGCTATTATCTCTTTTGCCTCAACCAACTGAAGAAGTAAAGTGAATCAGTGTCACTACCAGATATCTTGTTGCTTCCATAAAATTTTACCTCAACACAGTCCTCAAAAGGCCTGCCCTGTGCGTCAGAACAATCCCCATCAACTTGTTTGAACTGACGGTCTGTGGGCCAGAGGGACCATTTGAATGCTGTGACAGTTTTGCACTTGTTGGATCCCTTTGTGTTTCTGAGAGTGGTAAGGTCACGCGTACAACAGGGTCTTCTGGGTCGAGTCTGTCATCTCAAAGCACCCTGGAAGAGTGGATGGTTTGTCTAGGGTTGTAGTATGGGGCACTTCCTGGAGATGCGTTTGCCTTCGGAGCTCTCCAGAGCTGCTTGTTAGTTTGCCGCCGAATTATCAGTGGTCATTTTTGTATTACAGCTTTCAGGCACACCTCCCTGGATCCCAGGCACTACATGGAGGGAATTCCAGTTTGGTTCCGTTGACCCCCCACGACGGTGTGTTTCCTTGTTCCCTTTAAGTTCCAGTTCAAAATCTTGGCTTTAAAAAGAGCAACCTGGCGTGCAGTAGTGCTCTCCACGGCTAGATCTCCGGAAAGGGTCACGTGCTGCCTCTGCCTTGCAGCACAGAGGTGAATCACGAGAGCTGCTACACGAATAAATGAGTGTCTCATTTTTAAGCTGCCCCTAAAAAGTTTTTCTTGCCGTTCTTTTTCTGACATGTTTTACAAGTTTTAAATTCCTCCCCTATGGGGTTTCTTAGAGTATTTGTGGTCTTTGAAATTATTTACATGCCTCAGGAGGTGAAATCTTTTCCCCTTCATAAGCAAAATAATCAGTAATAGTATCTTAGTGTGCATGTTCTTCCACTGTGTTTCAGATTAGCTGAGGAACTAAAGATTGTTCCCAAAAGTCTGTAATGGTTTGTAGGTCTAATAATGAATTTTGTAGTGGGTCTCTCCTCTCTAGTCTTCCTTTTAATGATGGTGTGGAAGGAAGAGTCACTGGAGCTTTCTGTCCTGAGTTTCTTGGATGAGGAAATGACTCTTCAGGGAACTAGACAAGTTGCCTGCTATAGGTTTTCCTTGATTCCCTTTTTTGAAAGACAGCAGTGATTTGAATGGGTTGTGGTTCCCCAGAACGCTCCGAGCTCCTGTCTCTGTCACGTTGGGAGCAGCACCTTCAGCACTGGTTCTGAGTGCTGCAGCGCTGAGAAAAGTGTTTGATGCTAAAAAAAAAGATCTGAGATAATGCCATTGCAAAATCTGAAACATTAAGATCCTTTGATAGTAGTTCTTGTGTTTGGGTTTTTGGTATATAGTGTTGGTCAGCTTGGGCTTTTATAACAAAGTACTAGAAACAGGGTGGCTTACGAACAACAGAAATTTATTTCTCATAGAGTTCTGGAGGCTGGAAGAACAAAATCAGGTTTGGGTTTTGGTGAGGGCCCTCTTCTGAGTCGTAGACCGCTAATTTCTTTCTTTTAATCCTCACCTGAGGACATGTTTTTGATTTTAGAAAGGGGGAGGGGGGAACATCAGTCAGTTGCCTTCTGTATGTGCCTCGACGGGGGGTCAAACCTGCAGCCTTTCATTGTGCAGGGACAGTGCTCCAGCCGAGCCGCTCGGCCAGGGCTGGACCGCCAGTTATATTCACACATGATGCAGAGTGGAGCAAAGCAGTCTCTCACTTGACTCTTACGAGGGCGCTAAGCACATTTATGAGGGCTTTGCCCTCAAGACCTCTAACTCTACCTGCCAAGGCCCACCCCCCCATATCACACTGGGCAGTGTGGTTTCAACGTGTGTATGGCAGGGGCAGGGCACACAAACATTCAGTCCACAGAGTGCTATAGCACATAGGCCTGAAGTTTGTTTTGCATATCTTCCAGAATAGGCATTTATACTGTAAATGCTTGCTCTGACATAGCTTATGATATGGGTACTTCTCCTGTGTTCTGGCTCTTATAGTTTAGAGAACTTTTTTTTTAAGATTTTATTTATTTTTAGAGAGGGGAAGGCAGGGAGAAGGAGGAAGAAAAACATCAATGTGTGGTTGCCTTTCATGCACCCCTAGTGGGGACCTGGCTGGCAATCCAGGCATGTGCCCTGACTGGGAATTGAACTGGCAACCCTTTGGTTCACAGTTCGGCACTCAATCTACTGAGGCACACCAGCCAGAGCTATTTTAGAGAACTTTTGATTAAACATCTCTGGTATTGCTCTGATATGTCTCTTACATAGGTGTCATAGCTATATATTGGATATGCATGTCACTTGAGAAATAGAACTTAGGGAAAATTCCCCAGAGTCATTACCTTTCCTTTTATTTCGTTTTAGTGTTTCTTTGATGGTTATTAGAAAGATGAGATTGTATACTGTGAGTTTCAGAACTTCCCTAAATCATTTGTGTAAATCACATAATTTAAACCAGTGAGTTCCATTCTTTTTTGCATTTTGGTTCCCATTTTAGCATGCCTTTCTACTGCATTCTATTTCTCAATAATTATACTCTATTTCTTATTAAATACAAGAGTAAGTTTTTGTAACTCTTGATTTCAAAAATGCATAAGGTATGGAAGTTTGATGAGTGTATCTTAGATGTGCTCTTTAGAAGCTAACCTCGTGGATGACAGCCAGAAATGCATCTCTTTGCATTCTTAGTTTGCATTCTTGTTTAGTCGTCATGCACCTTTTAATTCTCACAGGTGACTGGAGCTAGAAACATTGTAGGCACCTACCAGGGCCTTGGGAGAAAACCTACATGAGCATAATAGAATAAAATAGCTTTCAGTGAGGAAGTTTTTCTTCCCCTGGTTTCCTAGAGTAGGCCAGGGGAGTTCTGTAAAGTATCCAACTATGAGTTCTACGTGAAGTAGAGTGAAACAGAATGAACAAAATGAAAGGTTTGCAAATCCGCCTTTGCTGACCCCTCATCTCTCAGGACCCAGAGTTCAACAATACAGATCAGATTGACCTGTATGATGACGTGTTGACAGCCACCTCACAGCCCTCCGACGAAAGAAGCGGCAGCACCGAGCCACCACCTCCTGTTCGCCAGGAGCCGTCGCCCAAGCCCAATAACAAGACCCCTGCAATTCTGTACACCTACAGCGGCCTGCGCAACAGGCGGGCTGCTGTGTATGTGGGCAGCTTCTCCTGGGTGAGCTCGGGTGACCAAAAAGGCTTGCGGGTGGACTGGAGGGAGAGCGCTGGGGGGTGATGGCATTTTCAGAAATCAATGTTGCACTGTTTTGTGCTCTGATGGGGTTGGATTTCTTTTTCCTGGGATCAGGTTGGATTGATCTCTGAAAGAGAACTATCCTGAGGACGTTCTGATGCCGAAGAGAGCAATGATTAAGTGGGTAGTTGCTTTTTCTGCCATCTTGTTACCACCCCTGACCCTGGGGCTTTATGTCTAGCAGGGTCATCTGTGGGATGAGATTTCAGAGTGAATACCTTGAACTCTTGTGGTCATTAGATGGTCCTGTGATAATGATGGGTGACAGGGATCAAAGACCTTGATAGCTCTAGTACGCTCGGGGTAGGTGGCGATTGTTATTCTGCAAGTTGCCGTGTGACGTGTTTTTGGGCTGGTGGGGGAGGGGTGTCTCTCCAAATTAGGAAATGTGTGTATGAGGGGAGTTGCTGGCGGTGGTCAGCTCTAGCATGTCAGATCTGTAGTTAAAAGCTAGTAATCAGTGTTTGAACTGATGACCAGCCAGCCCAAATGGCAGTCAGAGTTAAAATAGGTTTTAATCTTCCTAGTCTCTAAAGGTGGGGATTGTGGCGGGGGTGGGTGGTTCTGGAATTCCGTATGGGTGAGGACAATAAGAAAAGCCTGCACTAATTGAAACACTGATGGGCTTTGGGGCTTCCTGTGGGAGGTCATGGCTCTGACTAGAATCCTGCGTGTGGGGGAGGGTTTGGGACGTTCTGGGTCAGGGGCGCTCCTGACGTGTCTTCCTCTTCCATTTTGCCGTCCCCAGTGGACCACAGACCAGCAGCTGATCCAGGTTATTCGCTCTATAGGAGTCTATGATGTGGTGGAACTGAAGTTTGCAGAGAATCGAGCAAACGGCCAGTCCAAAGGGTGAGGTCTGGATTGGAAAAGCCCCTTTTCGTGTGTAACCACTGGATGACAGGTCTGTGCGTTATCCTGGCCCTGGATTTTAGTCCCTGCCACCCCGGCCCAGTTCACTGCCTTGGTTTCGGCAAATGGCCTTAGAATGGGGACCGAGCTGCAGTATAGTAGAGCATCCATTTGTTGAGGGACAACCAAAGCTGATTTCTAATTTCAAGTAAGTGGGAAGGTCGCAGACTGACACCTGTGCGTGTGTGTGGCCTTGATGGCAGCCGTGCTCGGTGGAAGTGGAAGAGTCTCTCTGCTCTTCTCCGTGTCTAGTAGGTCTCACTCCTTTTTCATCTTTCTCCCTCCAGGTATGCCGAGGTGGTGGTAGCCTCTGAAAACTCTGTCCACAAATTGTTGGAGCTCCTACCGGGAAAAGTTCTCAATGGAGAGAAAGTAGACGTGAGGCCGGCCACCAAGCAGAACCTGTCACAGTTTGAGGCACAGGCTCGGAAACGTGAGTGCGTCCGAGTCCCAAGAGGGGGTACGTGGAGACCATCTGTACACATGGGGGAAGGCTGTGGATTTGTTTTCTGTGGTGTAGGCTCAGCCTACAGTGTGGAGGGGTTGGGGGCAGGGTGGTGGAGGTTGTGGGTGGTGGCATGGTCAATAGGTTGGCCCAGAAAGGAGGCTTGAGTGCCAGAAGGAACACTGCCGGGAGTCAGGTAGGTTCAGGTTACAGTTTGGTTCTGCGTCATGTGACCCTGGCCAAGTCACTTTACTGCATGGGCTCATTTGCCCATCTGAACTAGATATATGATGTTTAAAGTTCCTGTCAACTCTAAATTGTGTGTTTCTGCCTAAAAATGTTAATGTATAGTGAACGGGCTTAATTGTAAGACATACTTCTCCATAAATTACTAAGAAGGAGCCACCCTAAAATGTAAGTAAGGTATGTAAAGATGGCTGTAATATTGTCATAAACCTAGATTGGAAGGGTGCTCTATAAGGATTTGACGAAAGAAGAGCCAGAGAATGAGAATTTAACAGTGTTTCTCCAGCATTGTCCGGGGTTACCAGGTATTAGTCTGCTTGGCAAGTGTTTCCCGTTGGTAGGGAAAGTTGCATCATCCTGCCTTAGCTCACCGCCAGTATCCCTCCCGTGCACCTTCCTCCCCTTGTCACGACCCTGTGCTCGCCAGACTGCCTTCTGATGCCGACTTGGTTTCCTGACTAGGCTTTCCTGCTGGGAGGAGAATGCGCTGACCAGCCGACACAAGTATTCCCGTCTGCTTGGCAGTTATATTTCTCACTGTAAATTAATAAATCGTCATTCTGGTTTATGAATCAGTCTCTTGTGAGTTTGGTTAGTGTGAATCAATCTCCTAGGGTTTGATCACCCCTAGGGAACTGTTAAAATTGAGTTTCTGAACCTGCAAAACCTGAGGACCAGACCCTGGATTGTCCTGACCTCACAAGGTATAGCCACCCTGCAAAGCCCTTCCTGACACAGCCAACTGCCTTTGCTTTCCTTCTACTACAGTGGGGGGTGTTGAGGGGAGGAGGCAGAAGTCCTTTCAAAATAGCGCCTTGTATTGATGAGGTGGTCTGCTGGGACCTTGTGACTGACTGAGGTAGAAATATGGCCGCTTCTCTCTTGTACAGGAGCAGCTGTCCTTTTAACTAGACTGAGATCCTAGACGGGTGTGGGGTGAGCTCCTGTTGCTCTGGGTTAGACGGCACACACGTTTCTTCCTTAACAACTTACCCCTTCTGCTTTCGTCTTCCTATAGTTCAGTCCTCTTCAGACTTCCCTGAAATACATAATTTTACAGCTGTATCAGGGGCAACATTCCTACCTCCACTTGGCTGTTTGTTCCTTGGTGTTACCTTTCTTTGCTGAAATAGTGGCCAATGACTGGTGTTTTCTGCTGTATCATGTTGATGCACTGGGCCTCTCTTAATTCCTAAGTATAGTGGGTGGGCTTAGCTTAAAAATGGTTGTTACTCTTGGGGTTTGTGGCCATAGATGCAAAATGGAACCTTGCAGGTGAAAGAACAGTAGCTGGGAAGGTGGCTAACTTCAGAGACCCCGCACGCTAATACCTCTTCTTCCTTCCACTGGAGAGAACCTGGGGAATAAGCAAGTTGCCGTGTGTTTGAGACTTGAAAAGAAGGAGAGCTGCCCTGGCCGGGTAGCTCAGTTGGTTGGAATGTCGTCAGTTGTGGGTTCAGTCTCCGATCGGGGCACATACAGGAAGCAGCAATGAGCATAAGGGGGGACAGCAAATCAGTGTCCTCCCTCCCTCCTGTCCTCCTTTCCTTTCTCTCTCAAGTCAATACATTTAAAAATTAGAAGAGAGTACTGTGATAGGCACTGGTGGTATACTGCAGTGTAGAAACCACGGCGGCTGCCGGGGTGCTTCACCCCACCTGTGCTTCAATCAGGAGTTGGGGTTCACTAACACGTTTTAGTAAGGAGCACTCTTCTCTCTCTCCACACTTGTCGGCAAACGGCATATTTCTATCTCTGAGACTCCCAAGGCCATGCGATCTTGTGCTTCTGTTGGATTCCACATCACCCCGGTGTAAAGTAGACTGTTAAATCGGAGAGGGGGAGCGAACTTAACCAGGTGCCTTGATGGTGTCAGAGTGTGTTTCCAGCTGTACACAACCACGTCCCGAGCCCGTGTTGTGCAGAACACCGTACCAGCAGGCTGTGATGGTGCTCCTGGTAGGGCTACTCCGTGGGGCGGCACGTTTGGGGCATTGAAATGTGGCGGGAGTCCCCGGGTTTGAGGCGTGTTTTGTACCAAGCTTTTGCCAGGAGTCCCTGCATCAGCTGTGTGCCATCTGTTCATTCTGTGGGCAGACCTTTTCTTGGCTTGCCTCCCATTTTCTCTTACCTCTCAATCTCCGATCTTCTACTCTTCAGTGTGCGCCTTTTGTCATCCCAGCAGGCAGTTCTGGTATACGGACGGAGGAGGCGACATCCGTACCTGTCCCTTGCCTTTCCCCCCAGATTCTCTGGCCAGCGCTGTGGCGAGGAGAACATGCCAGTGTCCCGCAGGGTAAAGGTCGACTGGAACCAGGCTGAGGGAGGCTCTGAACTCTCACCGGGAGACATAGGGTTTCAAGTTAGATTAAGTCCAGTTGAACAGTAATGAATGTACTTGAACACTGTCATTTTCTCGTGGGTTATTGGGGTCTTTTTGCACTTAAAACTATAAAACAAATCTAAGGATAAATAACATGTGAAGCACTGAGGGTTCTGGATAAAGAATATACTTTGACATACAGAATTCAAGGTGGTAAGACATAAGTGGGTTTATGCCTTGACTAATTTGCCTCTGAACTTTTTCTCTGAGGGCAAAGAAAAGGCCATGGGTGATTTTACTTTCTCTTTCAGCCATCTGTTCCCTTCCTCAGTGTGGCGTCAGACGACTTGCTGAAAGGTGAACTGGTCCTGTGGGCTCGTCTAGCGCCCGGGCAGTAACAGTGGTTCTTTTTGCTTCGTAGGAATACCTCCGCGGGCTCACTCTCGAGAATCTAGTGATTCCGCCGACGGACGGGCCACACCCTCTGAGAACCTTGTGCCCTCGTCCGCCCGCGTGGACAAGCCCCCTGGCGTGCTGCCTTACTTCAGCCGCCCGCCTTCCGCCCTTCCCCTGATGGGCCTGCCCCCGCCTCCAATTCCACCCCCACCACCGCTCTCCTCAAGCTTCGGAGTTCCTCCTCCTCCTCCTGGCATCCACTACCAGCATCTCATGCCCCCTCCTCCTCGATTACCCCCTCATCTGGCTGTACCTCCCCCTGGGGCCATCCCCCCTGCCCTTCACCTCAACCCAGCCTTCTTCCCCCCGCCAAATGCCTCCGTGGGGCCTCCGCCAGATACGTACATGAAGGCCTCGGCACCCTATAACCACCATGGCAGGTAAGAGCCGGCTCGTTCCTTCCGCATCTGAGCCAGGTGCGGTAGAGTAGACAGCGAAGCATTCTGTTCTCCTTGAGGAAGGAGTTGAGCGCTGAATCCCCGTATTTTCCCTCATGGAAATCCTGTTGTCATAGTGTTGAGTCTTGGGAAATACCTATCTATTAGATAATGTTTTTATTTGGTGTTTTGTTTGCACCTTAACCACTTGACTGAACCATGTCCTCATATCCCTTTCTGAGGGACTTGATTAAAGTGAGTGATGTGAGTGGCTGTCAGGGAAGCTGGGAATGTCGGGCACGGTGAGGGTGATGAGGGTGTGCAATCAGGAACGGTACTGTCTCTGTGCAGCCGAGACTCGGGCCCTCCGCCCTCCTCCGTGAGTGAAGCGGAATTTGAAGAGATCATGAAGCGAAACAGAGCAATTTCCAGCAGTGCCATTTCCAAAGCGGTGTCTGGAGCCAGTGCAGGTAACACCCTTACCGTGGCTGCTTCTCCTTGTCTCAGTCTTTCCATTGTTCTCCATGTTTGGTCACTTCCACTGGCAGGAAAGCCGGCAGGATGAAGGTGGAGCACTGTTAGGGTCTCAAGAGCGGCACCGGTTGGAAAGCAGTGTGCAATCTAGCGGCTTGGCTTTTGGGGCGCTCTAGTGGTGTTATTTTAGCCCGTGTCTAGACCTGCCCTGTGAAAACCAGCTTAGGGCCGAGAAGGTACATCCTACCATCTTGTTGTGGGATTAGCTGTAGAATGAAATTCCTGCCTCATGGAGATCTTGACCTCAGTGGCCCTGATGTCTGTGTGGTGGATCCACTGCTAAGTGTGGACCCTGGGGTTGTGGGGCTGGTGCCACAACTAGATGATGGTGTGATACAGAATCTAATTACCGCTGGGGGTCTAGAGACAGCTGCCTCCATGTAGCCTGTCCTAGAAAGAGGCAAGTCTGTTGGGTGTCATCTTAAGGCATAACATTCTTTAATAGGTAACTTCTGCCCTGTTGTCAGTGTTAAGTAGGCAGAACCAGAAGCCATGACTCTTGAGAGCTCCAGGCACTGAAGTTTTGGTTTCTAAGGGGAGAAAATATAGGAAGTTTCAGGGTTCTGGTTCAAGTTTCACTTCATGACGTTAGCCATATTCGCTTGCTTCCTGTGATTTCCCAAAGGAATGTGAGTGTAGACTGTCGAATCTCCAAGTTAACCCTAGATATTGTCATCTGTTTTCCATAATGTCTCAGCTTTGGCTGCACAATTTGAATCCACGGAGTAGGTCAAACACAGGGAGTGTACATGTTCTCATATTTTTTTCCCCTCCAGAAAATCTTCATTGGCATCTGAATAAGTTGGGTTTTTTTTTACATTTTATTTATTTATTTTTAGAGTGAGGGGAAGGGAGGGAGAAAGAGAGGGCAAGAAACATCGACCAGTTGCCTCTCACATGCCCTCAGTTGAGGACATGGCCCACAACCCAAGCATGTGCCCTGACTGGGAACTGAACCAGCGACCTTTTGGTTTGCAGGATGATGCACAGTCTACTGAGCCACACCAGTCAGGGCTGAATAAATCTTTTTAAATTAAAAGTAATCTGTACTCATTGTGACAAGTCAGATACACAGGGGACTGTGATGGAAGTCATTGTTCTCCACCACCTCCTTCATGCCGAGCAGGTCACAAACCACATCTCCCCCTCCCTCTGATTTTGTCGTCCTCGTCCCAGGCATTCAGACTGCTGACTTTGTTGGGTGCCTATAAAGTAGGCAGGAGTTCCCTCCTCTGGTGGAGCTGACACCCCGCTGCTACTGCTGGACTCCTCCATGGTTTCCAGTTTATTCTTACTGCCTCACATAGAGAGGCAGCTTCCACTCCTCGCTGTCACTGGGCCTGTGTCTGGTTTCATGCTTTTCTTGCATTTTCTTCTGTCCTTGTGCTCCTAACTGAGCTCAGAAAAGCTTTGTGCAAGCACCCAACCTGTGACCTGTGACCAGTGTCCCTGCCAGGTGGTGCCCAGATTTGGGAAGTGAAGGGACTAATTCTTGATGGCAGCATAATTTAAGTAAACAAACAAATTTAAATATGTATATGTGTATGTATACATGTGTCTATGCCACATATAAAACAACTTAGAAGTATGCAGTGTTGACAAAGTCATCTACACAAGGACCTTTTACGGCTCTGTCTTATTCTCCAGAAGTGTTTTGTGCAGATGACTATACATGTACACACACACACACACACATAATTTTGATTGTTTTTACAAAAATGAAATTCTGTTTTGTAATTTTCCAGATAAATATATTCTGAACATCTGTTGTATCATATGTAATAATACCTGACATTTATCAAACCCTTACTGTGTGCTTGGCACTGTGCTAAGCGCTTTACATGGATTCCTTTGTTTGCACACAAATTGCCCTCCTGCTTTTCAACAACCACGTAGTGTTCTGCATAACCAGTGTTCTGGAACTCCGTAGCCAGACCCTGTCGAAGGAGCTTCAAGTTGTTTCTAATTCTTTAATACAACAAACAACGCTAAAACAGACATGGTTAAACTTACACATAGTTGTGAATAGAAGTAGGAAATTTCCAGAATTCCTCGGTCAAGAGTACACATTGTTATCCTCATGGACGGAGTCGCACAGCCCTCAGACAGTGATGTGCGGGCATGTGCGCCCCCTAGTGATGCCCGAGAACACCTGCGACTCCAGACCCTCGGAATGTAGGTGCCCTGCAGTTTCACACCTTCCCCTTCTGCCTGGTCTGTTTCACCGCGGTTCTGCGGGCAGCTAGTGACTCCTGATTTGTGTCCTCCTGAGTTCTCCTTTTGGTCCATTTGGCTTGTGGCCTCCACTCATCCTTGGCCTTTTCCATCCGCCCCGTCAGGGGATTACAGTGACGCAATTGAGACACTGCTCACTGCCATCGCTGTGATCAAACAGTCCCGGGTTGCCAATGATGAGCGTTGCCGTGTCCTCATCTCCTCTCTTAAGGACTGCCTTCACGGCATTGAAGCCAAGTCCTACAGTGTGGGTGCCAGTGGGAGCTCGTCCAGGTGAGTTGCTGACGGCCTCAGTGGCCTACCAGCCGAGCAGCACTCTTCCAGGGAGTGGCAGGGGGAGGGAAGGAGCCCAGGGCATCTGGCAGGGACCTGGCTGGAAGAGCAGCCCTGGTCCTCCTGTCTGAAAGGGGACAAAGTTAACCTAAGGTCTGGAATCTGGGTTGGGTGGAGCAGTGGGCTTATCTAGGAAAAAAGATAGACTGTAGCTAAAAACATGGGCTTTGGAGCTACACACACTTGGGTTTGAATCCCAGTTGTGCTCCTAGCTACGTGTGTGTCCTTGAGAATGGAATTATTCAACTTTCCAAGCCTCATTATTCTCACTTTTAAAAAAGGGACCATAGCAGTGCTAATTTTACAGACCTGTTGTGAAGATTAGGTGAGATAATGGATATAAAGCTCTTAGCATTGTGCCTGATAACATTAATAAGATCTCAACCAGCTTAACTGTTAGTATTTTCTCAAAAAAGACTGGACCTGGAAGAGCTGAACCCTTTGGGTGGCGGGTCCGTGATGGAGTGGTGGAAGGCGGGTTTAGACAGTACTGGAAGACACTGGAACACACCGCTTTTGGAGGGAATGTGGTAGGCCCTCTGAGTGAGGCTGGAGGATCTTTCTAACAGGAAAAGACATCGGTCCCGAGAGAGGTCGCCCAGCAGGTCCCGGGAGAGCAGCAGGCGGCACCGCGACCTGCTTCACAGCGAGGACCGGCACGACGACTACTTCCCAGAGCGGAACCGAGAGCACGAGAGACACCGGGACAGAGAGCGGGACCGGCACCACTGAGAAAGGTGGGACGGAGCCCGTGCCTGCCTGGGGGCGCTCTTCCCGAAGGAGAAGTTACCCGTAGTGCAGATTTCTGTCTGTCCGTTTTTGTTTTTCCTAGTTACTGATTTTAGAGAGAGGAAGGCGGGGTAGACCTCAACGTGTTGTTCCCCTTACTTGTGGTCAGTGGTCGCTTCTTGTGTGTGTCCCGACCCAGGATGGAACACGTAACCTTGGCGTATCAGGATGACACTCTAACCAGCTGAGCTGCCTGGCCAGGGCTCTCCTTCTTTTTAAAGCAAATAAAGGGAACGGGCCGACTTTTGATTTAGGTAACCAGAAATTCAGAAGGGCAGATTTCCTGCTTGCTTGTCGGGCGTCTGAGATGGACCTGAGATGAAGCGGGTTTGTTGGCTGCTTGGCTGCCTGGCCCTGGGTGAGAGACAGCAGGCCCCGGGCGAGAGCGCAGCGCCTGCGGGCAGTGCCGGGCGTGACTCGCCTCCTCCAGCCTCACCTCTGCTCCCCACTTCCCCCTCTGTAAACGAAGGGCCTGAAGGCGGCTGTCTCCTAAGTTGCTGCTGCGTGTGCAGTGAGGTAACCGCAGGCATCGAGCACTTGTCGTGAGTTCACAGGCCGTAAGTTCTGCGGCGGCTCTCGTAGCCTCGTTCTCGGCATCGGCGTGCACCACCCCCGCCAAACTTCCACGTGAAAAAGTCAGGGAAACTGATGAGTACAGAAAAGCAAGACCGTTGCCTACATGTTTGTTTTCAAGGTGCAACATTAATGATTTTAAGAACTCATACCTATTTAAAAGATTGTGAAAATCAGGATGCTTCAGTCAGAAGAAAGCTGGTCTGGAAAAATTATTTTTATTAAGCTTTAGAGACTCCGTGGAGGATGCTTCAGTGGAAGGGTACATTTGTTTTGGAAAAGAACATATTAGCAGCACATTCTTTCAGAGCGAAGCACACGCCGGAGAGTTACGGTGGGCCGCGCCAACCCAGTCCGGCCGTTGACAAGCTGCGTTGGGCGTGACTGGACCCAGGGGCCTCAGCTGTGTTTTCACTCTTGTTTCCACTCTCTGCTCCGCAGTCCCGACTGAAAGACAGCTCGTGGCAAAGATTGTTTGCAGTGTGTAAGCAAGTAAGAGGAGTTGTTGACTCTTTCTGTGGAGATATTTAGAAGTAGCTTAGACTCTGGCCAGGAGGGTCTGTCTGTGGTCCTGGAGTCTGCTGTGTGATCCAGGTGACTTTGGGGGTCTCTTCTCAACCTTGTCATGTAACATGAAGTGCATTGTGAAAATGTCCTTGGCTTTGTGACTGGTTGGTTGGTCTCAGTAATGGTAATTGAGGGGGAGGAGAAAGCACAGGAGCTCTTTTTGGTATCTTTGGGTGGGTAGAGGGATGCCTAGGTGAAGAAGGGGAAGGAGACACTCCCACCACCTGGGAGTGCCTGAAGGTCACAAGCAATAACTGGACTGTAAACCATTGAAAAAGTCTGTTGTGTTTTTCTTAGTGACAGCCTACTGCACACACAGAGTCTTGTTATGTTTGGCTGCAGCCCTCTGCTGTGTTGTCCAACATTGTCTACCATGAACTTAGGCAGAGTTATAGCTGGGAATTTTGTTGTCTTCTGTAGGTGACAGGCCAGTGGGAAAATGAAAAGTTAGTAACATTTTTACCTGCCTGCCTTCTCTGTTGTTCCAGTCATTCATTCCACAAAATCTTAGGATACTTGACATGATTGAAGTCCAGGATATCCAATATAAAATTGCCAGTTAGGCTGTGAGTTCTAGATACTTCTTTCTAGATTTTGGAGCAGGTTGAGTTTTGGGAGGTGCCCACATACCCTCGAGAAAAGCAGGCTTCAGGGGTGGTGGAGCCACAAACAGCTCGGCCCTGAGGCCCTGGGGGTGGGCGGGAAGGTGGGCCTAGAGTAGGTCTCTGATCCGGCCTCGTCGCCTCTGTTGCAGTCGCACATTTCCCTCCTCTTGCTGGAGTTAGGCAGTTGCTGGTGTTGCCTGTGGGTCCAGTGTCACCGCCTCACCCAGTCCTGCAGCCCACGGTGTGTGTCCTTTGAGCTGACTAGGGGAGAGTGACCAGGGAAGTATTTGTGGGTGCGTGCAGAGCCCAGGTTAGAGTCTGCGACCGATTCACTTTAGTAATTAGAACGTGTAACCACGTGTCCCTATTCCTGGTGGCTTTGCTTCTGACAGCCTTTTGACAGGAAGGCTGCAAGACCCTGTAATCGTTAGTACTTTGGGGCTGCGCATCTGAACCTGAGGCTTTAGCTGTCATTCTGCTGAGACTTCAGCTGTCACCTGTAATGTGGGGCTGTTTCTCCTGTTATGAGGATTATTCCGTTTGGGTAACTGAAAAATCCTGTAACTCAGTAGTTCCCAGAAAATGGTCAGTTGGCTGGCGCAGGCCTGTGACGAGATGAAGCAGGTGAACTCTGAGGCAGGTTTTCCAATCCTCAATTTGTCTTCTGTTGGTTAATTCATCCCAATAATAATTTTGTCTAAAAGAACTGAATCAGACACCCTAAAAATGTCCAGTTGTATTGTCATCCCAATGAGTCTTGATTCACCTAGTTACCAAGTTGAGACTTAGGAGATTTCATGTTGGGCAGATGGGACATAGATGGTACGTTTATCTCAAGAACTTGCCGGTGTTAAGTACATACTTTTTGCTTAGAAAATGGTAGTGTTTTATATTGAATGAACAGGTGTTCTCTGGACCGACAGGTGTGTTCTGTCAAGCATCAGCAATAGATCAGCAACCCTCCTTCCTCAGGGTAGGCACCACCTCGAGGGCTTGAAGTCTGATTGGTCCACTGCAGAACTCTTTTTCTTTTTTTCATTGATTTTAGAGAATGGAGGGGAGAGAGAAAGAGAAACATCAGTTTGTTGCTGCACTTATGTATTTATGCATTCATTGGTTGGTTCTTACATGTGCCCTGAGCGGGGATGGAACCTGCAGCCTTGGTGCATTGGGACGATGCGCCAACCAGCTGAGCTACCCGGCCGGGCATGCAGGACTCTTTGGCCTCTCTCTGTATTCAGACATCATCACCAGAACGCAGCCATACTCTTGTAAGAACTGAGTGCTGCAGTTTATTTCCCCTGGCGCACTAGTTGTCCTCTGCGCCCAGTCTTGCAGGGACAGTGCGTCTCTTTCGGGCACGTGTGTGCGCTTCGGAGTTTGAGATGCTCTTAAGTGACCAGTGGTTTTGACTTTTTGTAGTTCGCAGCTATTTCATGATTTTAGGACCTTCCACTAACTCGAAACACAGTCATTCTTACCTGATTTCCATCTTCCTGGTCAGTGAAAACAGCTTTCTGCTCAGTTTTGATTCAGTGCAAAGGTTCAGGAGCCCCAGGGGTATGACATTGAGAAAGCATTGAGGGATTCAGTTTTCCATATAGGAAATGAGACGAAACCCACCTGCACAGGTATTTGGAGAAGCCAGAGGGCAGAGGCCATGGCTGATTCTGAGCTGCCCAGCTGGAACAGTGCCATTTCGGGGTGGGAGGATCACACAGCTGTGGGAGTCTTTGTCCCGGGCCAGCTCCCTCAGCGCACAGAAGTGGTGCAGGAGGGGTGAGCCTTTGTGTGCGAGCTGTGTTGCCAGTTTGGACATTAGAAATCCTAAGCCAGAATTTAATCTCCCTTTTTCTGTTTAGCTATTAATTCTATTTTATATGGTCAGGCTGACCAAACCACCCCCTGCAGATTAATATTGCAACATCAGAACAAGGGTTGAGTTGACTGGGGACCTTAAGTTGGGTAGAAATGTGACAAATGGCTTAACAGTGCCTTACTATTCAGCAAAAGTTCTTAACTGCACTTTTAAGTATCTCAGATGGCGACTACAGATTGTTTTCTTTCACTCCGTGCTCTGCTGTATGTCCTGGCCTGGCTAGATCGCTGCAGCTTGCTGGTAGAGTGCTCTCAGCCCCTCGCCCACAGTGATCCTCGGGGACAGACTCTGAAGGGTTCTCGCGTTCTAGCACAACTCAGGACATCTTGGGTTCTGTGCGTGTGTGCGCCTGCGCTCGAAAGAGTGCTGTTCGAAGTCTGTTCTAACCGGGCTTCTCTAAAAGCGGAGAAAGGGCTAGGGGTTTCCTGTGTAAGTGCATGCTCCCTGCCACGGCCTCTTGGGTGTTAGGGGCTAGTGGGTTTGGTCACATACATACGTGTTTTCTCATCATCGTACCTCCTGTTCCAGACTTTTTCCTCCCCTTAAGGTAAGCTATGACTTGCTCAGAATAGATTTTCTGAAACGGTAGTCAAACTCACCAC
The DNA here is from genome assembly GCA_004024845.1 of Tonatia bakeri. Classification (NCBI taxonomy): domain Eukaryota; kingdom Metazoa; phylum Chordata; class Mammalia; order Chiroptera; family Phyllostomidae; genus Tonatia; species Tonatia bakeri. The sequence goes on along the minus strand of PVIA01008588.1, from coordinate 23,336 downwards.
CTTCCCTTATAACAGCTTTTCTTGAAATGTTGTAGTTTCCATATTTTTCCACACCGAGTCTTTTCCAAACTGCTTTGAGACCTCATCTCATTGTCTGTGTCTCCCCTGAGCCTTCAAGTAGGATGTCACGTTTTTTCTCTCCACTCTGTAGCATCTCCTCCACCCAGCCCCTCGCTCCTCCCAGTGCCGGACACTCCCGGACACTCCCAGGCTGGCATCTCCCTCTGTCCACGTCACCTACGTCCTGTGTTGTAGCTGTAGAAAATGCCAGTGTGACTCATCTACGCCTGTTAATCAGAAAGTAACCTCTAATCTGTGTTCTCTTCTGATGTTCTCATTGCAGGAGTCTGTTTGGAAGCAAATGTTTTTTTAATGGACTTGCATCTCCTCACCTTGATCAGGATTAAAGGACGGAGGCCGCTCCACCCCTCCCCCTTCCTCCAAACCCCTAACCCCCTCCAGACACCCAGGGAATGCCCTCTGCCCTACAGGACTGAAGACTGCCTGGCAGCCCTCCCAGTCCTACAACTCCTGTTCGCCAGGGAAAGAACCTAAAGACTTTGTGTGGTTGGGAGGGGGCAGACAGGAAGAAAACATGTCCAGGCCCCTGGTTTCCATAGAGAATGGTGCTTTGTTCAAGGAAACATGAGTTTCTGATTTTCCAAGAGCAGTTCATCGGTGAGGTTGATGGGAAGACTTCCTTCTCAAAGCAAACGAATCCTTCGTTTGGGATCTAGGAGAGTGACTGGGTGTGCCAAATATGCCCAGGGTCCTGCCCTCAGCACTAGGTTTCATGGGGCCAAGAGGGTCCAGACCCCTTGCTAACATACCACTTCTTTGTTTAACTCCTTTACCTTCCCAGACCTTTGAGGAGGGACCATGAGAACAGAAATTTCCTTATGAAAAGCTTCTCTTACTCTTGCTTTTCCTTCTTACATATTTGACGGTTTATTTCCCAAACCTCCCAGAGGGCTACACCCTTCCAGCTCCCTGCTGCCCGCCCTCCCTGCGGACTTGCCCTCCCAAGCAGAGGAGGCCTGTGAGGCTGCTCTCTGCTGGGGCCCCGCAGAGCCAGGCACCACCCTCTGCCCTCTGCTGCTTGCTCAGGTGCCTCTGGCAGTAACCAGCTCTGCTAGACCTTCCCTTTCCCTGGGGCTTTGCCATTTCACATGAGGAGCCCTTCCCCCAAGAAGGCTGCTTCCTTGTTTTAGAGGAAGGTACTGCCATTGGGAGGGTGGGGACAGTGGGCCTCAGCAGTGGAGCGCCCTTGCGAAGCACCAGGAGTGGGGAAGGAGGCGAGGTGAGCGGGACACAGCCGATATCTAGGCTTTTCTTTCTTCAGGTTGATGTGAGCGTGGGCTGCTGCCCCAGGTACTAGTGTTACTTACTGTGGGATAACCTGGCACTAGTAGACAGGTAAAAGTCACAAATTCGGTGTCTTTCCACCTTCTGACTGTTGACTCCATAGCTCCCTGCGCTCTGCCTGGAGGCTCTTTCTTCCTCCGAGGAGGAGCAGGGAGGAAGCGGAGCCCGACCTGGATGAGCTCAGCGTTCCAAGGACCACCACGCTGGGGGCTGTTTCCACACGGGCACGTGGAATTGCTTTTCCTGTGACATCTAAATTGTGGTGTTCTTGTTGCTGAGGGGAGAAGCGGCAACAGGGTCCTGCGGCACCCGTGGGGCGATGGATGCTATTCATGCATGCATCTACAGGGCACGTGACATCTAACACGAGAAGAGACGTGGCATGTGAGATGTAGAGCCATTGGAGACCCTTCTGGCTCAGGGGAGAGACTTGAGTCGGACTGAACCCTTCCTCGTCCCTGCACGTTTCTGACACAGCCCTCGGTCAGTCACTGAGGGAGTCCCCCCAGGGTTGGAGAGGCACGTTCCCGTGGGACAGAGGCTACAGGTCTGTAGCTCCCTCTTTCCCCTGTCCCAGATCCCGTCCCCCTCCACTTCAGAACACGGCACCCCGCTGGCTGGCCAAGTGCAAGTGATGCGCTTCCCCGCGAGAGCAGCTCCGGGTGTCTTTTTAAAACGTAGAGGAGACCCAGTAAGGCGACAGTGTAAGGAAGAGGAACATATAGAATGCCAGAAAAGCCGTTTACCCGGAGAATTTTTTCTCCCCATTTTTGTTTTGTTTTTACTCAATGACACAATTTTTAGTTTTATTTCCTGATAGCAAAAGGAAAAAAAAAAAAACCCAACCCTCAAAAAGGCCACGGCCCCGTCCCCCTGTTGTCGGTGATTTGTTTGTCTTTCTGATAGGTTGAAAATTGTGTAATAAACTTGATGACGCTGTCAATCTTTTATACTGCATTGTATTTTTTTCCTTTTGTAACAAAGTATTTTTAAATAATAAATGGGGTGTGAGCTGTTTTATGGATTCTGCATTGAATAGATTTGTCGAGGTGTCGGGCGTGGGCACGGGCTGATGGACGCAGGCTGCGGGACGGCAGTGAAGCCCTGAGTCAGCTGGAGTTGTGTGTGGGATGTGTAGTGCCTGTGGCACACCTCGTAGGAGGCCCCTAGTGCAAGCAAGCCTTTGGAAGTGCCCCTTGAGGATTAGATTTTTTCCTTAGCCACCTGAACAGTCTGGTTAAAGAGAAATTCCAAGTCCTCCTTTATCAAGATTCTCAAGATTTATTCTCATAATAAATGCCCTGCCCTACCCAATTCAGTCCTGATGTCACCAAGTTCAGGAAGGGAAGAATCTGCTAGCAGTGAGAGGTGTGCTTGCTAGTGGCTGCTTCCACCTATTGATCTGAATGTGGACGAGCAGTGGAACCAATCTCTGCATCAAGTCTAGACCTGTTTTTATGCCCCAAATGACTTTACATAAAGTGTGAGGACTGCTAGTTCAGAGAAGTATCACCGCAGAAGTACCTCAGTGGTACAGAAAGAGACTGACCTTTGGGACACCTTGAGGTTCAAATCCCAGCTCTTAACTATTTAGGCTGAATGCCCTTGGACACACAAATTGGTTACCATCTGACTCGATTTCTGCTGCCTCAGGATCTGCGTGTCTGGTAGGCACTGGATGAACATTAGTCTCCTACAGTTGCTGCCATAGAGCCAGGAACCAGAACCTGTGTCCTAAGGGCTTCCTGAGTGGGATCAGACCTCCACCCCTAGAAACGACCATGCAGTCACCTGACACTTCCTAACCATGAGTGTGAGTTTCTGAGCAGGCCTCTGCCAGCTCGTGTGCCAGGGCCTGATCCTCGGTGCCTTCTGCTCAGAATTCTGGTGCACACAGCTCTGTATGGACTCTGGAGTGGCTTCCCATCACACCGAGTGATGACAGCCTCTCACCATCCTGTACTCCAAGAGACTAGCTGTGCTGATTCTTGTCCTCTGCTGCCTCGGTTTCTCGTGTGTGATGTTCTACTCTGATGTGACCAACTGCATCCACACAGGTGACTCCAACAGCCATCAGGAAGAATGAACATTTACAGAGCCACCCACGGGCAACCGCACTAAGCTTCCTGACAACCATGAAGTACATGGGGGGACTTCTGGTTTGCTCATTTTCAACCATTCCTTCTCACCCTCAAGTGGTACCTGTTGAGGAATGAAATTTACTTAATCCAGACTGAAATTCGTAAGACAAGATTTCTAGTTCCAGCCCTGGCTGGTGTGGCTCAGTGGATTGAGTGCTGGCCTGCAAACCAAAAGGTCACTAGTTCAATTCCCAGCCCAGGGACATACCTGGGTTGTGGGCCAGGTCCCCAGTAGGGAGCATGTGAGAGGCAATCACACATTGATGTTTCCTCCCACCCCCTCTCTACAAATAAAATCTTACCAAAAAAGACTGGAAATAAGTCCCTGTCAATTATAAGCCACCTCTAAATTTCCACCTGAGCCTTCCATTCACCTCTGTATTGCTGGGAGGGTGACCTTAACCCCTCACCTCTAAATGACCAGGGAGGCCACAGAGAAGGGGCGCCTCTCCAGCTAAATGGCGGCGAGCTCGTCAAAGCAGGGCTGCAGAAAGCAGCAGCGCAAGAAGCAACAGAAAACCAGGGTAGTCGGGGGTTTGTGATTGGAGCGTCGGGGATGTTCCTGCTGGACTCTGATAGTTTCATGGTTGACTAGACCTGTCTGCTATGGTTTTTGGACAGACCCCAGGGACAGTTAGGAGGCAAGGGCACAGAAGGGATAGAAAACAGGAAAAAGCATCAGTGAGTTGGACAGTGGAGACCTTCATAGGATGAGACTGAGCCTGGTCACAGGAAGTAAGCAGAATTCAGAATCAGCATGGAATGCTTAAAGGCCAATTACTTTTTACTTTGAGTAAGTGCAGATATTCTAGGATTCATCTGATAGAAGGGCCCTGGAAAAAAGGTTTCCTAAAGCAGTGGATTCTGTTATGGCTCCTGGTGGCTTGGGGCAAAAAAATAAAGAATAAAAAATTGGCCACCACCAAGCAAGACGAGAAAGTTTTAAAAATGATTACTTGGAGACAGGAATAATATATTCATCTAAAGCAACATTTCTCCAGCTAAAAAGAAAAATGTGTTCATGTTAATTTGAAGTTTTAAAATACGTAACAAAAATAATTAGTAAATTTAGAATATGCTTTGTCCAGTAACTCATGCCTTCCCCTGGAGATGAGGGGACAACTATCTGGAAGAGGAGCTTGTGGCAGAGGGGAGGCATGCAGGCAGCTGTCTGCAGGACAGCAGACCTGAAGACCCAGAAGCGGGCAGTGCCGCTGGGCAAGAACTCAGGCTGGGACTGGGGGGAGAAAGCTGTCAGCGCGGCCACATCGCTGTCTCTGGGTCCGCACCGGGTCGCCAAGCACAGCCCGAAAACACACTGCTGGGACAGTCCGCCTTCTCTCAGAGGGGATGGATTTCTAGGGACAGGGCCGTAAGGAAAAGGCTGCACAACAGAAAATACATATTTATTATAAAATAGTGTGTGTTTCATGATGAGAATAGAAAAATAACATTATTAGCTACTAAAAAAGTTCTGGAGCTCCGTCTCGGAAGAATAAGCACAAGAGGCTTTTGCATCACTTGGAGCACACCATCCTGTGGCTCTCCATGCTCGTGTGCAACAGGTGTGGCACAGCACGCACAGGGACAGGGAGTGTGGCTCAGATCCTGCCGGAAGCCCAAGAAGCCCACATGGTCCACACATGATGCTCTGGCCATAAGGATCGAAGAGGAGGCCTCGAGAGCAGCAGGGAGCTGGTTCTGAGGGTGGCCAGGACGGGGACAGCCGGGCCCCTCCCCATACTGGAGTGGAGAAGAGTCCCTCAGGCTGACAGTCCTATTTAGAAGATGGTGCCCAGTGGTCTTATGCTCGGATTGTTGGCCAAATGTCTGCTGAGGAAAAGCTGCAACTTTCCCTGGGACCACCTGACCCATCATTCCTCACTGGTGTGGCTGGAGTACCGGAAGTCGGTGCGGGCTCAGTCCCTGAGGGCTGCTGACTGAAACTTCTGTGCTTCAAATCCTGTCCATACTGATGGAAGAAAAGAAAGAAAAGAAAGGAGAAAAGAAAAGAAGGAAAGGAAAGAGAAGGGAAAGGGAAAGGAGAAAGGAAGAAGGAAGGAAGTAAAGAAAAAGGAAGGAAGAAAGGAAGGAAGAGAGAAAGAAAGAAAAAAAAAAGAAAATGTTAAAAGACCAGTGGACAAGGGCAGCTGGCCTGAACCATTCTATATTCCAAGCCTCCTGGCCCTAAAGAACAAGGAGAGTCCCTTCCCTAAGCGAAGTGGGTGCCTGGCCACCCTAAATGAGAAAGACAGTTCCACAGACACTCCTTCCCCCTTAAAAAGTCCACTAGACCCTTCAGGCTTCCGAAGAACAGTGAATCCCGCCCTAGCAGGGGATGGGAACCCAACCCCCGGGTGATGGGAAAGGGTCCCGCAGCAGCAGTACCTGGAGAAAGCAGCCAGGGTTAACACCTCAAGCAGCAGCTCTGAACCACAGAAGAGGAGCAAGATGCCGTTCATGATGGCTTCCAGGCGGAGCACGTAGGTCTGCAGCAGCATATAATAGCAGGCCATCATGGCAGACGGGAAGGTCAAGGCCACACTAATAGCAAGTGGCACCTTTCGTTGGCAGAGGTTTCCCTTTGTACCTGTCAGACACAGGCCACGGAGTCACCTCCAAGTGGCCTGCTTCCCCTGACCTCAGAGGAAAGGCTTTGGGGGAGTTTAGGGTTGCAGTCATTCACGCCGAATGTCCTGCTTCCAGCCTGGCTCCTATTCAAGCGATGCTGGGGTTGTTACTGGGGAGAAATTTCTTTTTTCAATTATAAAAATAACATAGAATTGGTGAAAACCTTTCAACTAACAGTATACAGAAAATAAGTTGACGGACTATAGAAACTGAAAGACCCATGCTCACTCCCTGGAGACAGCTATTCTTAGATGTATACTGTTTCAGATTTTTTAATGTGTGGATACTCCCATATCACTATCATTATAAAAATTGGATCATACTCTAATACTGTTTTGCAACTTATTTTTTCCCGTAAGTTAGACATCTCTCCACAGATAACTACCTTATTCTTTTTTACTGGCTACAAACAATTTCACTGAACCAATACCGTGGCCTATTTATCTAGCCCTGTACTCACGTGTGTTCAGGTTCTCTGGTTCTAATGTAACCAAACACGTGGCACCAAACCTTCTCCCACAGATATTTTTGCCTATCTATGGGAGTAGGTTTTTTTAACCAGCTTTTGAAGTGAAATTGTTAAGTCTAAGAATAAAATTTTTACATGGTAAAACTATTAGCAAAAAGGATGTACTGCCCTGGCCGGTGCAGCTCCGTTGGTTGGGGCATTGTCCCATAAACTGAAAGGTCGTGGGTTGGATTCTCGGTTGGCACATACCAAGGCTGCGGGTTTGGTCAGGGCGCATGTGAGAGGCAACTAATTGATGTTTCTCTCCCTCCCTTCCCCTCTCCCTAAAATCAATAAACATATCCTCCCATGAGGATTAAAAACAAAAGGATGTACTAATGTATATCCCCAAAGAATCTGAGAATATAAATACCCATGAGAACGTGGGACTATGGGACCTGTTCCTCACGCCTATTCTCATACTGAATATTGGGAATCTTTTCAATATGATGGGTGAAAATGTTCTCCTGTCACTTCAACTTTTTATTAGTGAGTGTGGCATTTTGTTATGTTTATTGGTTCTCTGTAATCATTCTGATGTGAATTGCCTATTAGTGTCCTTTCCCAATTTTTAAAATTAGGTTGTCTTTTCCTGAGTGATTTATGTGAGCCTGCTTTATCCTTTGTTATAGGTCCCGCAAGTATTTTTTTTTTCTCAGTTTGCGTTTTAACACTGTTTTCGGAGATGAGATATTCTAACTCGTAAGAGAGGTGCTCTGAATTTCTGGGGATGTTCTTTAGCACAGCTTGCCCTAAAGAAAGCCTTGCTCAGAGCAGTGGAGGGGACCTCGGTGCTGACCTGTGCAGGCACATGCCGTCCTGGACGTGGAGTTACACCTGAACCTGTTCTCCCAAGCAGACCAGTGAGAGGAACTGGGCACTTTTATAGCAGTTAGGCAGCTGAGAAGGGGTTATCTAATAATTTCATGCTACTGCCCACGTCTGGCCCACAGAGCAAAGGACAGGTAGATCTTGACCCCAAATACAAAGCAGTTTGGAACTTCAGAAAGGGAGGAATGGGATATGCCACCAGATCCCATCTCTTCCTGTGAGTCCGGGTTATGTGCCTTTCCTTGTCAATCAGGTTACAGACACCAGCTCCTCTTACAGGGAATGGAAGTACTCTGCAAACGACACTCACCGAAAAACAGCCGGGTCACTTCCACCCCAAGGTACAGGAGGAGCATCACCACGTCGAGTGCTAGGTTGGCTGTTGGGTACGGTAGCAGGAGACCTGCAGAGACAAAAGCCCAAGTGTGCAAACAACGTATGACAGCACCCACAAGGACGCCCACACACTTGGGAACGAAGAGGACAGGAGTCTTACCAGCTTTCCACGAGCTGGTTAGTGAGATGTGGGCCGGATCTGCTAACCTGCAGCAGAATGTTAACTCACAGTGCGCTATGTCTGTTAGGGGCAGGCTCATTATTACGGGGTTTTACTCCCAACTCCGAAAGTCCCTGGGGACTCCGCAGTCCAACAGAATCAGATGTCCAGGGGTACACAGGCTGCCGAATGGTTCTGAGGATCACTAGTGGGCTTAGAGGTCACAAAGAGAGGTGATGGGTGGGGGCAGTCAGAATGGAGAAGCCCACACTCCCAAACTCAAGAAATTCTTGCCGAGAGGCTTTCTAACGAAGCCTTCTCAAGGAAGCCACTCACTACCTTGCAGTGAAGAGGAGCTGCAGGGAGGAAATGAGCAGAAGTGGGGAAGGGCCCTGGAGGCAAGGGCAGTCAGGCCCTGTGCCTTACCTTTATACAGAAATATGAAGAGTTCCAGCAGGAAATAGGTAGCGTAATACCACCCGTTCAGAAAGAACAGGATTTCCAGGGGGGTGGAGGACAGCCGCTTCCCTGAAAAGGAGCAAAGGAGAGGGATGGGCGGGAGGGCAGCTCAATCTCTTCGGTCTGTGTCTAACTTGCAGAAAATACGAGGGGTCGCAGCCAGGAGGAAGGGCCGTTCGGGGCACTTCTGGTTGCTGCTAACGAGGGGGCGGGGAGCTGTGTGAATACAGGATGTGGAGGGGGCTTCATTCAATCCCGTTCTTCCCCTGGAATCACGGTCAAACTCGACTCTTTGGGCATCGGAGGTGAAAAGCCCCTTTCAGATCTAACCACGTCGGTATTTGGGAGGGGAAATCGGGGCGCAGAGATTTCCCCTCTGGCTTTCCCGAGCTCACACAGCAAGCAAATTCGTCATTGGGCCGGCCTAGAATAGGCCCAGCCAAGGATTTGGGGGTACAGGAAAGATCCTCACCTCGAGACCTTTAGGTACTCGGGGTGGGTGAGGCTGCAAACCCCCTCCCCCACTTTGGACAAGTGAGGAGCGACGACCCGAACACCCGCGAGTCGAGGGTTTAGGCTGAGCTCAGGGAGAAGGGAGAAGGCGGACTGAAGGGATTAGGAAGCGACTCACACACCTCCTGAATCTCACCTCGCGGCGCCATCTTCAGTCCCCATGGAAACTGCGTACGCGATGCTGCCACTCCCAGAGCAGGGAGGCTCTGCCGGAAGCGGGGGCAGAGCGGCCCGGCTTCTGGCCCCTCTGCCCGCCCGTCGCACTCTATGGTGAATGTGACCGGGCGGTCTCCGAGCAGATGGGGCGTGTGATAGGATCGCGGGCCACAAACGGCCTTCGCTGGGGATTTCGGCTTACAGAGACTCGGGGAGAACCGTGGTCGTCCACGGAACCCTTGTCCGCTGGACCCCGGGGCGGGGGTAGCTCTTGTCGCACCGCCCCCCCCGCAGATTACAGTGCGTAGCGGAAGTGGCCGGCTGTAGCACCGTGACCACAGATCCGCACGTAGGCCCTAGCCCCAACGATTCTGTTTTCTGATAACGGTCTGAAAATGAGAACCAGTGTGCGGGATGGGGTTAGGGGTCCTTTGTCTAGCAGACGGTCTTCGGGGGCGGGGGGGGGTAGGTGTTTTTATTCGTCGAATTTTTGTACCAGGTAATTAGAAGAAGCCAAAATGAATCAGAACTAGAGGGTTCTTTCAAAGAGCACAAATCAAAAGACATGAAGATGAAAAGTGATTAACACGTGACCCTAATAAACATGCTGGAGTAATTGAGAGGACAAAGTACTTGTGGCAGGAAATGAGAGATTCTGCACGAGATGGTCTGTAAACGGTTTTGGACCCTGAATACGATTTCGAGCAGCACAGAAGTGTTACTGTCCGCAGGGGAGTAGAAAAAAAAAAAGGCTTTTAAGTGGACTCGGGCTGACTTAGCTGTTGACCCGCTGTGAGTCCGGACAGGACGGGAAACAGAGGGCCCTCTCAAACCAGGTAATTTGAGTAGAGTGACTAACCTCCTAGGACAGTGCTGTGTACTCCTAGCTAGTTGGGGCAGAAGTGGGGCAGTAACTGTTACAGTACTTGGGGGGGGGGGGGAGGAGCAGAAGTAATTCCCTGAACCTGAAGAGAGTAATTTGTATGTGTCTTCTCATTTGGGGTGAGAATGTCACTTTTAAGAAGGATAGATATATCTTTTTTTTTTTAAGTTCTTGTTTTCCTTAAGATTTTATTTATTTATTTATTTAGAGAGAAGGGAAGGGAGGGAGAAAGAGAGGGAGAAAAACATTAATGTGTGGTTGCCTCTCATGCACCCCCCACCGGGGACCTGGCCTGCAACCCAGGCATACGCCCCGACCGGAACCAAACCGGAGACCCTTTGGTTCACAGGCCTGAGCTCAATCCACTGAGCCATACCAGCCAGGGCAACAATAGATATATCTTGACAGTAGGAATTTAACTACTAGGGAAGTTCAGATACGTGGAGAACGGTGCATATGGAAGCTGAGTAGGGAAAAAGATGGAATCTGTTATCTAGTTTTTGGCTTTTAGCTCCACATTACCCTTCAGTACCTGTTCTGTGATAACGGACTGGCCTCTTTAGGATCTTCCCTTCCAGTGAGCACCAAGGCAAACTCTGTCAGTAGAGGGCACTGGAGGGAAACGGAAGGAAGGAAAGGGCTTTTCTTCCCAGCTCCAGTGAGCTCTGGTCTGCTGTTCCTTGCGTCTGCACCGTGATCCGTCTGCAGTGCAAGTGCATTGGGACACCAGGCAGTACTCTGTTCCAGCTGCACACCAAGAGCAGGCACTCCCTGGGCGCCTCACATTACTGGTCCAGGCCCAGCGACCACTTTGCTGTGGGTCTTCCTGTCAAGGATACCGCATACTTCAGGCCTTGCACCTGTGGCCTACACCTGCTAACTTCCTAACTCTACACCTGCCGCCTCAGCCTTGTTTTCTTATGCCTTGGACCGTTTTTTTCCCAAAGCCCTCCAGTCATGGATGCCAGTGTACCCACAGCAGTACCCCAGCTCCCGCCCCAGCTCATCAACCTTGGCGTTCTCCCCAGAGGGTCAATCTCCGTGATCTTCCATGCCCTGTGGGGACATCACACAATCCAGTCCTCCACAGAGAGCTAAAACTCTTTTGGCATACCTGTCCACTAGCCTTGGCCCACCTGTGCAGAGGAGGGTTTCCTGGGATCCTCCCAATGTAGAGAGTGTGTGCTCTGGACCAAGTGCCTGCAGCTGGTGTCCCTACGCTCCCCGAACACCTGCCCACCAGTCTCAATCTGCCTGCACCTGGGGGGTTATGCCTCCTGGCAACTGCCGGGCCTGGGACAAGGTGAACTTGTCCACCACCTAGTCGGCTGCAGCGAGGTCTGAACCCAGCCTTGAGGGTGGGAGACCCTGCCAAGTTTGTCCTTCCTCAGGTACTCTCAAGTCAGCTCGGAAGTACCTTTCTGGAGTTCTTTTTACATTTTGTAGTTCCTCTCGCAATTATTTTAATGATTCTTTATATTAAACTTACCACGTTTAAATTAGTATGTGGTTTCTGTCTCCTGGTTGGACCTAGACTAAACCACCTATCTTATTGTTACTTGCTTCTAACTCAGTTCCATTTTCAAAGAACACACTTTTTTAATCATTTTTAATTAATTTAAATTCCTCTAAATTTATTGAAAATTGTTTTATGGCCTAGCATATGTTATATATATATTGGCCAATACTCTGTGAACTTGAAAAATTTGCATTCTGCATTTATCTCTATAAATAAATTAATAGGAAAAAATTAAAATAGTCTTATATAAACCCAGATACTATTTCTGATGTGCTCCATTCATTTGTGAGGATCTGAGTTTCCATCTGTTATCATTTGTCTTTCAGCAGAACTCCTTTAGCATTTCTTTTTTTAAAAACAGATTTTATTTATTTATTTTTAGACAGAGGGGAAGGGAGGGAGAAAAAAAGGGAGAGAAACATCAGTGTTTGATTGCTTCTTGCATGCCCCCTACTGGGGACCCGGCCCGTAACCCAGGCATGTGCCCTGACAGGGGATCGAACCGGCAACCCTTTGGTTTGCAGTTCAACACTCAGTCCACTGAGCCACACCAGCCAGGACTCCTTTAGAATTTCTTGTAGTGCCAGAGTGTTGGCAACTAATACTTAGTTTTCTTTCATCTGAAAATGTCTTTATTTCAACTTCATTCTTGGAAGTATATTTTCTGGTGACTACAGAGTTCTGAGTTGACATTTTTCTTTCAGCACTTCAGAGACATCCCACTCCCTCCTGGACCCCGATTTGTAGAGGGAAGTCAGCTGCTCTGTTATGTGGTGTGCTGCTTTTTCTCTTGCTGCTTTCGAGATTTGCTAGTCATCTTTAACTTTCAGTAATCTGCCTGTGATGTGCCTAGGTGTGGCCTTTCTGTCTTTGTTTTTTTATCAAGGTGGGTTTGGGAGTATCTTAAATCTGTAAATTTAAACCTTTCATCAAATTTAGGAAATTTGACTATTTAAAAAAAATTTTTTGCCCTGGCTGGTGTAGCTCAGTGGATTGAGCGCGGGCTGCGAACCAGGCATCGCAGGTTCGAGTCCCAGTCAGGGCACATGCCTAGGTTGCAGGCCAGGTCCCCCAGCAACCGCACATTGATGTTTCTCTCTCTCTCTCTCTCTCTTTCTCCCTCCCTTCCCTCTCTAAAAATAAATAAATAAAATCTTTAAAAATAAATTTTTTTGTATGCTCTATTCCTTCTCTTTGCATTCTAGGACACCAGTGACATGTATATTAGACCGTATGATATTATTAACTAGTGGTGAGGCTTTTTTATTTCTTTCATCTTTTTTCCCCTGGGAAATTTTTTTCCCCTTCAGCTTGGGAAATTTCTGTTGCTCTATCTTCTAGTTCATTGACTCTTTCTGTTACTTCCTCTTGTGCTGTTAAATGCATCCATTTAAAAATGTTCAGTTAGTGTAATTTTTATTTCTGTGATTTCTGTCTTTCAAAAATCATTTCTTTATATGCTCAGGTTGCCTGCCTTTGTATTCACTGAGAACATATTTTCATTGCTGCTTTAGTATCCTGTCTGTTAGTTTCAGTATCTGGATCATCTCAGTCTTAGTGTCAGTTTTGAATGTGGAGACTGGTTTCTATCGTCTCCCAAGAGTAATAGTTCTTTCATTTTATCAGGCAAGTAGCTTGGTTGGATACACGCTGCAAACCACACTTACTGGGTGGCAGCAACAATCTCGGTTTAGACTTTGTCTTTAGCTGAGCTGCCTTGAGTCTGAATTGCACACGTGTGGTCTGCAGCTAGGCCAGAGATGCGCACAGACAGAATTCGGGGATTCCTCTTCTCTCCGGTCCTTTCCCTTCTGAGACCCCCATTGTTCTCGCCAGCGGCTGTAATTGTCCTGGCTCAGTACTCTGGCACTGTGATTTTCCAGCAGCATATCCCACATCCCACTTTGCCTGCTACCAACTCACAAGTAGAAAAATAGGGAAATTCCTCTACATAATTCTCCTCTTGTGAGTGTGAACTTGCCATCAAACTTCTGCTTCCTTTCATTCTCCAGTGTCTTCAAATAGCTGTTTATTTTTTGTGTCTGTTTGTTTTTGGATTATGTCCAAAATAATTGGACATAATCCAAAGATTTTACAGTTGTTATTTGTGGAAGGCTCATTCCCACAGGATCTTATTCAGCCATTAGTAGAAGTTCATAGGTTACTTTATCTATTTCCTCCATATTTCCCTCTATTTCTCGAGCATATCAGTCATACTTTAACTTCTCGCCTGCTTTATCTAATATTTGGATTACCTGTTCCTATTTTCTGCTTTTATTCTGGTTTTAAGTAACATGGTCCTATCTTTTGACTTGCTAGTGATTGTTTTATTGGATCCAGAAATTGTGTATAAAAAATTGTAGTATCTCTAGATGTTTTCTCCATTCTTTCCTCTGCTAGGGAGACAGAATTGGGTAGACGCCTCGATCCGTCCTTTTGGGGTCTATATGGTCTGAGGCTGCTCTGTGATTCTGATAAGCCTCCATCCACCTGTTTCATCTTGTTCTTAGTTAAAAGAGCCCTCCTGAGCTTTCAGCTGAAAGCCTGTGTGTTCACCAGTCCCCACCCCCTGCCAAAAATTCTGTTCTGCTTCTCAGAGGTTTGAAGCTTAGCTTTTTTACAGCCTCTGTCCCTAAACAGCTTTGGACTTAGGGAAACAACTGGAGGAGAAACTGTGTTGTGTGTTCAAGGCTTCTCCGGGGTTCCCAGCTTCGTCCCTGCACCAGTCTGAGATCCCTGAGCTCCGCTGACCTCCCTGCTTCCCGGCTGCAGCCCTCTGTCTGGGCAATGCTTGGATTCCGAGCCTCTTGTTCGAGCCTGGAATCAGCCAGTCTCCCCGGAGTAAAATCTGTGGCAAATTTTCAGCTCACCTGGCTATATGATTCTCCCTACTTTAGAATTTTAGACCTTCCAATCTGCTTTACTTCAGCAATTCTCTGAGACCTTTTTAAAAGTTGGTATTTATATTATATCTGTTCCCCCCCCCCCAGTTCCTAATGAGAGCATTATCAACCAGAAGCAACTCCATCCTACTAAATAAAAGTCTCTTGGCACTTTTAAAGTGTTTACTTTCTTTCTCTGAACTTTGAAAGTTGACTGTCCCCAAGAAATCAATTTACATCCTATCTTAAAAATACATTCCTACTGCTAAGTGAAAAAAAACCCAAACTATTTTATGACATATTCCCTGAAATTACAACTGTGTGTAAAATATATATGCATACAGTGGTCCCTTGGTATCTGCAGAGGACTGGTTCCAGGACTCCCGCAGGTACCAGAATCCAAGGATGCTCAAGTCCCCTCTAAGAAATGGCAACGGCACAGCACTGCATATGCCTATAACCTATGCACGTGCCCCCGTACACAGTGGAACCTCCGTCCTCGAACTCAATGCATTCCAGAAAACGGTTAGAGAAGTGACATGTTCGCAAGCAGAATCTCCTCTGTTGCCCGAGAGACACGTGACTGCTCATGCCGGTGTCAGCCCGAGAGGGCTGTTGAGTAGAGAACTGAGAACCAAAGTTTTTTGGACCACCAGGACCTTTTTCTCCATAAACTGCTTGATCGAGAACTGCTTGGTTCCAGAACCAAGGCTTTCAAGAACTGAGGTTTGACTTTACTTCGTATCATTTCTAGATTACTTAGGTATAATACCCAATGCAAATGCAATGCAAATGCAATGTAAACAGTTGATACACCGTATAGTGTAGGGGATAATGACAACAAAGAGAGTCCTACATGTTCGGTCCACACAACCATGTAGGCCTCGCCACATAGCACACATCAGCAACGATGTGTCCTTTTTCCGAATATTTTCCTTCTGCAGTTTTTGAACCTGTGGATGCGGAACCCGTGGATATAGAGGACTGACTGTATTCGAGGATCTGAGATAAATGAGTGGGGTAGGATTATGGCAATGTTTTCGGTAAAAATGTTTCCGAAATAATTACTTCTATAAGAAGTATGTAAATGTGGACTGTGGAGGAGGGGAGGGAGAAGAGTCAGTGGTTGAGATATAGCAGTGGGAAAATTAACTGCATAAATCTTTTTACAACTTGAATTTTGTGCAACGTAGACCTGTTAACTATTAAGAAAAACAAACACATGTGCACACAAATATCTCAGAGACTCGCAGGGCCACAGGGAGCCCCAAACACTGCGAGGAGACAGGTACTGGGCTGTCCTCACTAGCTGCGAAACAGCAGAGAACCATCCAGCCCTGGGGTATTTGGAGGCACAGAAAATGGCCTTTCAGGGATATTAATGAGCAGAGGGGACTAGAGTACTCCTGCAAGAGCCTTTATGAAAATATTCAAAATCGGGCTATTGTCTTTTTTTTTTTTTAACAGATGAAGGGATAGTAGGTAGATGGTGGCTTTTTTAGGACTTTATAGATCATTTGTTCTGATTATAGGATATGGATCTTAGACATTTTATTTGAACCTTTTCTTTTAAAATATATATTGAAATCTTGGCAGCACAGCAGATTATTACCTATGGTCTCTCTTTCCCCAGAACTTCAGGCTTTCAAACCAGGGATCAGCATACTATGGCCTGGGGAAAATCTAGCCTGTTCTTGTACCAGAGCTGGAATTAGCTTAGCTTTGTACCCTTCTGCTAAGAAGGGAATGATCTTTTTACACCATGGAGAAAGATACAAGGAAAATTATTATTATTTTAAAGATTTTATCTATTTATTTCTAGAGAGAGGGGAAGGGAAGGAGAAAGAGAGGGAGAGAAACATCAATGCGTGGTTGCTTCTCATGTGCCCCCCACCAAGGACCCGGCCCACAACTCAGGCATGCACCCCAGTTGGGAATTGAACCAGCGACCCCTAGGTTCGCAGGCCAGTGCCCAATCCACTGAGCCACACCAGCCAGGGCAAAAAAGAAAATTATTTTAAGACCATGTAAAAATATGAAATGCAAATTTCAGTGTCCTAAAATAGTTTTATTGGCACACAGCTGTGTTCATTCATTTATGTATCGCTTATGGCAGCTTTCATGCGATAATGTCAAGTAATTACAACAGACCATATGGCCCTTGAAATCTGAAACATTTATTATGTGGCCCTTCACAGAAAATGTTTGCTAAGCCTGTGCCAAAGTGTCTATGAGTAACAAGTGTCATAGAGCGGCGTTCTGGAGGCAGACTGACAACGCATGGCCTTCCTGTGTCTGTGCCCGTGGCCTGGGAACTTTCCTGTGCTTTCTCTCCCACTCTGACTCTGGGCCCAGTCACATGACCTGCCTTGACCAAGGGGAGTCTGAGAGACACGATATAAGCAGAGGCTTGAAATGGAACTGCACACTAGGGCTTGTTCTGCCACTCCACTCCCCCGCCACTGTCCCGTGGACAGACCCAGGCTAGTCATGGGTGGTCACGTGAACCTGAGCTGTGCAGCCCAGTCATTCCAGGTGAGGTCAGCCTAGGTTAGCCAAGAGCCAAGGGTCCCAAGATCATCACGAGCTGCCTGGCTGACCCACAGCTGCCCACAGACACATGGGCAAGCTCTGCAGAAATCACCCAAGCCCAGCCAGACCCCCTAAACCCCAAGACTCAAGAGCCACCTAACTTTGTTGCCATATGCCAATGAGGTCTGCTGGTGGTCTGTCAAACACGTTCCTCTGGCAATAGAAAACCGATACGAGGGGCAGGTGAATTTTAAAAACTTCATTTACCGAAACAGGCTGAGGAGCATTCTCGCTCTTCCGAAGGCAGCTCAGGGCTCTGACAGGGACAGAGCGTGGGCGAAGCACGGAAGTCTGGGACTACAGGGGCGGGGACTAGGCATCAGATCACATCGTGAGTTTCTGCAAAAATGTCTCGCATGCCTAACAGGACTCACTAAATTTTATCTGTATTTGCTCTGTCGCTCAATCTGCCCACTGGGTCAAGGCTAGGACTTGGCATGTCTCTGAACTGCAAAGAGATCTAGACAGACAAACAGACTCCAATGTTTATGGAAAAATTCAATTTATTTCCTATTTATAAAATGTAAAAAGAAAGGTGCCTTGGGTACAAAAGCTAAGTGGCCAAGAGGCAATCAGCCAGGAGCACGGAAATATCCCTCTTTGCATTTTTTGGTCCTTATTAGGTGTGCAGAGAGTGTGGTACAGGAGGCCCCTGTGCCAGGCTAAGTGGGAAGCTCCCCAGCAATAAAGCCAGAGGGCCCTGTGTGGAAGAGGGGGCAGAAAGGACAGGGGCAGACCTGAGACATCACGTACGCTCTGGAGTCTGTGTTGGGAGCACTTTCATTTGCGAGAGGACAATCGTCCTCCTTGGCTGAATGAACACAAGTGGCCTGAGCCTGTCCTAGCAAAGTCCAGCTCTTCCTGGAGCACAGGACCAACGTCCCCGTTGCAGAACCACAACTGTGGCTGCCATCAGGAAGGAGAGGCATCCACCGGTGTGACAAGTCACCTTCGGACCTGCGTGAACTCCCTGCGCAGCCATGTGGAGTCCTGGTAGAAGCGAGGGTCGCCCAGCCGCACGGCCGTCCGTTTGTAGAAGTAGCAATACAATACCGCTGCTGTGGGTGGTAAGCAGAGAGGAGGCCTCAGGAGTGCTCCTGAGTATTCGCTTCGGGTAAGAACCTGACCTAAGGAGGCTGGGGGGCCCTGCCTCGTGACTTCCCCGTGGCTCCCAGCAAGGCAGAGGGCAGTGATCGCTCCTGTTCTCAGTGTGGTGGTTCCTTCCGTCCCATGCGGCTATGACGGGCTGGCCAGCCAGATCAAGGCCCTCACCGCCAGAGCCACAGGGGTGACCACAGTGGGGCCTGAGCTCGTTGCTCTGGTCCTTACCTAGCCTCTGGAATACAAATAGTGTCTGAAGTCCATCTGTCCAGACAAAGCGGTTGGAGTCTTTCCAGCGTAAGTTCTGAAGGAGACACGAAGGGAAAGGTTAATGGCCAGGTGAGGTCCTAACATCTGCAGCCGGGTCAGCTGCAGAGATGCCACTTAACTGGAAATCAGACTAGCCTCACCCTTCTTTCTTTCCACACCCCCACGCTGAGTTTCTCAAAGGAGCCACAAGCTCCCTTTTTTGCTGTAAAGTGAATATCCTTTCCAGCCCTAAGGGAGGAAGTTTGAACTAAGCTATTTATATCTTTCACTCCATAGCCTTGGCCAAGGAGAAAGGACACACATGATCTCCGTTCCTCGTGGTCACTGTCTGCCTCGCAAATCTCAGGCTCAGCTCCTGCCAGATAAAGGCTCGGTGCACTCAGGGTTTAATCAGATTGCCGGCTTTACAGGACAAAGCCAGAACCTATCTGGGCTCCAGGAACCAGAGCAGACACAATCTTCTTTAGGAAGCACCTAGGGACTTCAGCACAGCTCTGCTTCTCTCCCGAGAGCTCTCCTGCTCTCCACGGAGTCACAGGACAACCTGACGGACGGTTCAGTCTGAGGAGGTGGCTACAGTGCAGAAATGACTAGAGAACTCTCAGGTTTTAATGTGTTCCGTCAAAATGAGTACTTGAGAAACACAGGAGATACCAGAAGAGGTGGAATGATTTGTGAAGAAGAAATCTGAAACCATGAAAGCAGGGTCTGCCCCGAGGCCTGTCTCGGCTGAAGGGAGGCATCTGGGAGGGTGTCCTCCCAGGGCACGTGACGGGCTGCCGCGGAGGGCGTGAAGCACCACAAGGCAAGCAGCACTGTGGCTTCGCTGCTTCCCTTGGGGCGCTGCGGCCTCTAAAACCCGGTATCAACACCCACCCAAACGACAGAAGATGAAACAGTCTCAACTTCCCGTTTTAGCCCTGGCAGATCTGTTTGCGGCAAAAGTGAACTGAATGTTCCAGAAGTGTCCCTTAACCCTAGGATAAGGTCATGCGAGGGCAAAAGTGCCTTAGGAAACTCACACACTTAGCTCCAGGCCAGACCACACTCATTTCTTTTTTCTTTCTTTCTTTTTAAATCAAGGATCCTGCGAGAGGTACAAGAACGACGCCGGGCTCCCAGAAGAAAGACACTCCTGCTCCTTCAGAGACTGGGAATTCACTGTCCCACTCTTACCATGACCCAGATGTGCAGGGAGATGCTGAGGGCGAAGTACACGGCTGCCAGGACGATGGTCCCTTTGAACTTGTGGAACAGGAGGCTGACCAGGCCGGCCTGGAAGACGAAGGTGTTGAAGAACATGAGGAAAATGATGATGACGTTGAAGAGGATGGCGATGTCCTGGATGCTGCAGACACACAAAACAAAGGACAGCCACATGGGGGCCTGCGTGGACCCAAGAGCTGGCCCTAGGTCCTAAGGAGCCCCTTGCGGTCTGGCCTTCCCTGTGATGGTCCTCTGAGCGCCCCCCCAGGAGGCAACACGCGCTTTGGGCCCCAAGTGACCAGAAGCGAAAACTACCCAGTGGCCCCGTCAGGTGAGCTGCAGCCCGCGGACCGGGCTTTCCTGACACTCTTAACAAACCTCCTAGGCGCCGGTGAGGAGAAGCGACGTTCCTCCCTACGTCCCGAAAATGCCAGCCTATCTGTCGCATGACCTGGTCCCGTCAGACCTTCTCATCTGGTGAGACAGCACTGCACTTCCTCTGACCTTTGCCTGGTCGGTGCCTTAGTGCCATTCAAGTCACAGTCCCCTCCTCAGAGACTTTTCTTTAGCTTCCTTACCTAAAGCAGCCCTTGCCTCCCCACCCAGCTACTTTATACCCACAGTATGACATCTATCACTACTGGAAATTATGGGTTTTTCCCCAATGTATTCATTATCTCGCTCCACTAGAACGGAGCCCCCAGGAGAGCAGGAACTGGTCAGATTCACCGCTGCAGCCGGCACACTGTCTGGCAGGCCAAGGACGCTTGTAAATTGTGGCAGATTGTGTCCAAGACTGTGGTTTCCTGTCTGGAATTTGCCTCATGGGGTCTCTGTAAATTATTTTGAGGGGGAATGCCAACAGCTTCAATCTTATGAGACCCATGTATATTATTAATAGGATTACCCTCTTCTTCTGCCGTTTGCAATCCTCTTTCATGGCAACGTAAGATAGATCAGATTCCCACTCACAGACGTGGAAAACAGTCGGGCTAGCTGTCTGACCCTTGTTTTCGACGTGAACTGCTCCCATACCCCACGCCCGTGTCGGAAGGACACACTTCGGCTGTGTGACGTGTCTGTGCACCCCAGGACAACAGGAACTTTCCCTCCCTGATGTTTTCCATTACTGACTTTGAAATGCAAAGCTACAACTGCCAAGGCCATTGCACCAGCCGGGCCCAGCCACGCAGCCCCACCCACTGAACTCACATGAAGAGCACCAGCTGGATGACGGGGGCCGTCCGGAGCAGCTCCGAGAAGGAGTTGACGAAGAGGTCATAGGACAGCAGCAGGAACTGCAGGGAGAGCACCAGGCTGTAGCTGCTGGTCTGGAGCATCCTCCTTCTGCACTCCTGGTCCCCAGGGGCACATGCCACAGCTCCCCAGAACACAGCTCCGGACCCTCTCCCCCGCACTGGGGGAGCAACGTCTAGTTCCTCAGAATCACAGCTGTTTCCTTTGCTCTAAAACAAGAGCCTGCTGAGGGAAAGAATTAAAAATTAATTAATACAATAAATATTTACTGAGGACCTACTATGTGCCAGGCACCATTCTAGGTGCTCAGAATACATCAGTGAACAAAATCCCCACCACCAGCAACAAGACAACCCCAACTAGTCAATCCTTAGAGGGACCCTCACCCTCAAACCTTTCTCCACACTAGAAACCTTCTACACTCAGCTCTTCCCACCCACTTCGCGCCCGAGGGGATCTAAGAGCACCACAGAGGGTGACTGTCTGGCTGTGTGATGAGACCAATGCTGACGCTCACACTCACTGCAGCACCAAACCTTGCACACCACTTATAATGGGCCGGGGACTAGCCCCAGTGCTGATATTATTTAAATCTCACAGTACCCGCATAAGGCGGAAGGCACACTATTCCTCCCCCCATTTTACAGATGGGGCAGTTGAGGTCGAGATGAAATATGAAATATGCTGTCCTCGGTCACACTGCTAGTAAGTGGCGGGGCTGGGACTCAGATCCAGGCCGTCTGGGTCCAGAGTCCATGTGCTCTTAACCATGGCACAAAGTTGTGTGTCAGGTTACTGCTAGGCTGACGCGTAACCGGGCGGGAAAAATGTTGGCACAGAAGTGGGAAGTGGTGTCGGCAGGAAAAGCTGAGAGGAAACCGAACTTGTGTGCAAGGTCATGGCAGCAACCCTGTGGGAAGCAGGTGAGGGGAGCTGGGCCTGTGTTTCCATGCTACGAGACCCAGAAGTTGCTCCGGGGGTGTCCTGTGACCCCTTCACCTGGCGTAAATTTATAAACAAATTTCAAAATGCTTTGAGGAGTCAGAGATTGAGATTAAACTAACATCTGGAAAATGCTGTACAATTTACAAGCTCTTCATATTTATTACTTTATCTAATCCTACACCCATCTGGAGCAGGCGCTGTTAGGATGTATACTATCCCCACTTTACACAGAGGCTCTGAGAGGTTAAGGCACCTCGCTCACCTCGCCTGGCGGCAAGTCCGCCTGGGTGGGTGGATGTATGAACGTGGTTTCTCTGAACCCAGCTGGCTCACTCGTCAAATATTGACAGTTATCACACACACGCCAGCACCACTATAAACTTATCAACCAAGATAATTTCCTCCAACCCTCGCAACTACTCGCAAAGTGGGAAAGAATTATCCTCATCCTACAGGCTAGGGCACGGGGTCAGCGTTCAGGTCATTCCTCTGAATCCAGGATACACAACTAGGTGTGACACCGACGCCCGTGCTCACAGCCACTGCTTCACAGGCCACCGGAGGGCTGTTGTGTGGTCCGTTACACAGACCCGCCCGCCGCCATCTCTACGAGAAGGACGGGCTTCTCCTGGGGTTCAGGGCAGCGGCGATTCGCGAGGAGGCCTTCACAGTTCGTCCCCCGCTCCCAGCCGCGTTCCCTTTGTCCCCAGGGCGCTTTCCCTCACCTTTCCAAACCCACTTTAAAAGGGGGCTGCCTTGGCAAGAAGCCAAAACCAAAACAATAACAACAAAAATTCCGGCTCCTGCACTCTTTACCTGCTGATCATCAAGCACTCTCACCTGAAAACCGCAACGTCGGTTGTCATGGGGACACTGTCCTGGCTTCCGGAAATCAATTTTAAATTCCGGAAGTAGATAGCAAAGAAGGGCTCCGTGCCCGCCGTGCTACAGCCGGGTTCTCGGCTTTTTCTGCTCGCTCTACGGACAGCTCTATGTTTGGGCCCCCGCTTTCCTAGGCCCGCCCCGCTCCGGGCCCTCCCAGCCGCTGACCAGGGGCCTCCTGCCTGGTTGGCGTGTGGCTTTGCTGAAGGCCCTTGACGAGAGGCTTCGCGTCGGCTCAAACATTTCCTCTTCCACAGGATGGGGAGTAGGGACAGGGCAGATCGTGACGGTGTTGCTGGCCTCTGGGGCCCCGGGCTTGGGGATAAAACGCCCGCGGAAGAAGTGGAATTGCAATCAGCCGCTTGGCGTGCTAGGAGTGGGAGACTCCGGACTTCATTTCCCAGAAGGCCGCGCGCGCGACCGGAAGTACCGCGAACCTTTAAAGGGCGAAGTGGCCTTGCCGGTTCATTCTAGCGCGGTGGTGCCGGCTGTGTGCGGTCTTTGCAAGGAATCTCAGAGTCAATTCGCCAAGGAACCTCGGGAACGGCAGCGGGCGCCGGGTGGCAGAAGCGGGTCTCGGATACCCCAAACCCCGCTGCGTCCCACTGTGCTTCGGGGGTGAGAAAGAGCCCGGGCTGGGAGTTATGGGACCTGGGTTCGAGCGCTGCCTCCGCTGCTTCCTCGCTTCGCACTGTCGCG